>WSXT02095143.1:0-11606 GCA_011762715.2 Neuroterus valhalla
GAATGCTTTTAGTTTGCCAGAAAACGTTTCAAGAACGTTCGCAAAACGTTTGTGCGTTATTTGGGCTGGATCCTCGTCTTCCGGCTTTATGCATGTTTCAGATATATAAAACCAGTTTAACATTCCGATGCCAAAACTTTTTAAGCTTTCAAGAACACTTACACAATAATCTGTGCGATTAACTTGCAGCCATCAAACAATTAAAACGCAATGTCTCAACACAACGCCTTCTGATGTCATACTGAATTGATGGAATGTCACCAAGTCTAGATAACGAGTGTACTATGATGGAAATTGCTACTTCGCCGCATAGTCTTGATTTTTGGGAAAGTTTTCTCGAAGGCACTATATATAAACAGAAGGTATAAGCCAACTTTCAGTAAAATAAAAAAAAAAAGTAGAGCTGTCGTAGGACCGCCGACAGAAGCTTCGCTCTTTGGCGTTGAACGAAAATCATAAATTTGATTGTTATTCCATCAATCGTTTGAGAGAACACAGCTATGCTCTCACTGTATGCATACATGCACGCCAGTAAAAAAATATTGTAGCAGGAAGTACAAATTTGATCGCAATTGGAGATTTAAATTTCAAAGGAGTTAAATTATCAAAGTTTGTCAGTTTCAAGTGTTTTATGCAGACATGAACTTTCAGACGAATCACTATCAGAACTATTCATTATAAATGCCTCCGGTCGCGCGGAACGTGTAAGTCCGTGTTCAATACACAGACGCGGCGCGTCGAGTGTGCGCCGCACCGTCCCGATCAAGACTAGGAGAAAGGAAGACATGTGAGAACGGGAAGCGCAGAGTATCGGCCTCCAGAACGGCAGGGAAGGAGAACGAGATAGAGGGAGGGACAGATAGCTGCGTGTGTCGAAAAATCAGTCTCTTTTCTCGTGACGGGTCGTCCCGTTTTCACCAGTTAGGTCGCCTCGCTCAGACTATATGTATACCCTCCCAAAAGAAGCAAAGCTTGAAAAATCGTAATCGAGAATACTAATGATGTTATCCAATCAACTTCACGTGAGGATTAGGTTATCGTGTTATTAAATGAGGCCCTTTGATATTCACTATGACAGTGGATCCATCCCTGTATGTTGTCTAGAGATCTTTTTCTCACCTCGCGAGTCAGTCGTCCAAGATTCTTCTTTTATCCTCGTAGTTGCGTTGTTGAAGTGGCGTGTGATCCCGAAAGAGTTGGATATCGCTCAAAGTGTCTTGGATTTTCTTTGTCTCTTTCATACCAACTAATAAGAGCATAATTTTTGAGGTGGTCAATTTGGATTGTAATTGGATTTCGATTGGTCGGGCAATGATTCAAGACTGTTGGCCAATTCAGGAAGTACGTAGTGTTTCACCGGAGAAGTTTGTAGCAGGGTAATTATTCCTTAAATGTCTTTGACTGCAGAAACATTATCTTCTTCGGAAGAGGTGTTCTCATAAGCATGCTTCCCAGAAGGTTGAAAAAAATAAGATTTTTCTTTTGCGCTGTGCGATCCTTGAAACTGAGTTCTTTCTAGCTTCATTCTACTTTTCCCTTTTAATCTTGTTTGAGCTCTCCTTCTCCTCTACTACCACCTTTATTCCTTCACCCTTTACCCTCTTCTTCACGTCCTCTGGTAGTCTCTCGGATTATTCCATTCACTTTTTACTCCTGGTTCCGTTGTTTCTGTCCTTCCTCCCTTCTCTTTTTCTGTCCATCAATTCCCAAGCTATACCTTTGTCTCCGTAATGCCGGTTTCAATATCACCAGAGTGGTGAGCGCGCGCTCACATGCCGACAGCTATATTGTTGAAATATTAAATATAATTACACAGGGCCAGAAAAGGAAAACGAGCTCGCCCTTCTCTAAGTTTGCTTGTTCTTTACGTTTTTTGAATCGTTGATCACGACCCTGGTATCCATGTGACCCCATCAAGTATGAATCAAGGTCAGATGGAGTTTAAACCACTCCATTCGTAAAAAATAATTTTTTTGACACCAGTTTCTGAAAGGACAGCCAATCTTACGTCCAGATACACTTTGACCTTTTTATTGAAATGACCTGTGGAAGTCATTTGGGGGTCATCTGAAAGTCAAATTCTCTCTTGAATCATCAAGCTGATATATCGGCTAGGACTGGAAGTTCAAACTACGTATCAGTTTGTTTTTTGGTCGATGATCACGATCCCGGTCACGCCATCACGTCCAGGTCAAGGTCAAATTTAGGAAAAAGGACGGAAAATTTTACGTCAAGACACACTTTGACCTTTTCATTGAAACGACCTCTTGGAGTTATTTGAAGGTCATCTGAAGTTCGTTTTCTCTTCCTAGTCATACAGCTGATATTTTGCTTAGGATTGCGTGCCTGATGTCATATTGTCATGTCTGAGAAGTGGGATTGTACAAATAAGCATGTTTTCTACCGTTGGATGTTTTTTTTTAGAAGTTCATAGTTCAATCGAAGGAATAGAACAAATCAATATTCATTGTCAAATTTGAGTGCGAACATTCAACTGATTTCAGATGTCAAATCGAACGGCGTTATTTTTATGAAATCGCTTTCTAAAAGGTTATATCTATACTAATATAACATTTTTAGAATAAATTTATATTATAAATTATAAATGGCTTTAAGAGTCACTTTCAGCATCTGTTGTGACAGGAGCACATGGACACCGAGATCGTGATCAGCGACCGGAGAAACAAAATGATGCGTACTTAAGAGACCTGGTTCTAGCCGGAATACCAGCTAGATGATTCAAAAGAGAATTTGACTTTCAGATGACCTCCAAATGACTTCCAGAGGTCATTTTGATAAGAAGGTCATAGTGTGTCTGAACGTAAAATTTTCGGTTCTTTTAGAATCTGGTGTCAAAAAAATTATTTTTCGGGAAGTGAGAGGTTTGAATTTCGTTTGACCATGATCCAGACGTGATGAGGTCACATGGACAATAGGATCATGATCAGCGATCCAAAAAACATATAGAACAAGCAAGCTCAGAGAAGGTCCACCATGTTTTACTTTTATGGCCCTGTGTTATTATATATTTTATGAAATTATTATATGTTAAACTTCATAATTTCACTTGATAATCGGAAAATAAGCATACCCATCCATGGAGAAAATATCTCAGTGAAAGTCGATTTTTTCCTGAAAAACGGTTCGTTTTGGGCAGATTAGAATCCATACAATGAACTGCAAGATGTTCTCAGAAGAAAATCAATGAGTTTCGAAAAATTAGCCCAACTCTGATTATCTTTGGCGTAGTCATTTACATACTAATATATAGGAAAGAAATTCTTTCACGCCTTCTTTTTTTGTTTGGAGCACTTTTTACACTACTTTTTCGTTTGAAAAACTGGTTTTTTGAATAATTTTGAGGAGCTGTTTCTTTATTACTTTTATTTTTTTTTGCTCCTATTTCCAGGACCGAGAAACGAAACACGGTGTTTTTGTGGTGCGGGTATTTTTCGGCAATTATGAATGGAAAGTGAAGTAAGAAAGTTAAAAGCGTGGTGAGTAAAAAAGTGAAGGGCGTGAGAGAAAGAGAGTGAGAGAGAAGGGAGAGGAAGTAAGGGCGAATGTGAGGCAAGAAACATAAAGTGAGTGAGGTCTAAGTTTTTGAGGTTAGAGTCGCGTTTGTAAGTATTGGGAGTTCGCTGAGGAGTGTGAGGTGACACAGTAAAGAGATAAAGTAGGCGACAGGAAGAAAATGAAAAAGTAGTTTAAAAGGAGTAGACAGGGAAGGCCTTGAAACCTAGAACTTTTGAGCAGTAAAAGAAAAGAGATAGAAGGAAGATCATCTTGAGGAAGTGGAGAAGGCGAGTGATTTTAAAAAGAACAGATTGGATAGAAAAACAACGGAAAGAGAGAAAGGGGAAAAACTGATTGTAAAAATGATAAAGGAATTGAGATAGGAAATGCGTGGAAGACTATATGATTCAAATAGAAAAAGGGATAAGATCAAGGAGGAGGATAAAAAGTTACGGGAGAATTGGGAAGAGTGGGAAACAAAGAAAGAGAAAGTATGGAAAAAACTGGAAAGTGTACAGAATCATTTGAGAGAAAATTAGGAAAGCAGGAAAATAGAAATGATAGCGTTAGATGATAGACTGAGTAAATTAGAAACAAGGGCTGAGCAGACTATGAGGACAATAAGTAGCGAGAAAGTGTATAAAGGCGGGATAGACGCGCAGAATGATAATAAGAATGTACAGAGGAGATTGACATATATAGAAGGAGAACAAAGAAAAAGATGGAGCGAGAACGCTGTGATCAAGACGATGTAAATAAAGAGCGGGACAAGAGAGCAACAGGGAAGGAAAGTGATTAGGGACATAGGAGCAAAAGTAAGGATAGAAAAAGTAAGGAGAATAGAAAGGATAGAGAAAAAGAGGAAAGACATGTGTTCGGTGACACTAGGAAGTGAGAGGGATGGATTCGAAATGATAGGGAAAAAAAGATGGTTGAAAGGAACAACAGAGAGAATCAAGTTTGATATGACGCGGCAGAAGAAGAGAAGAAAATGGACAATAATAGGTCAGAGTGCATAGGAAGAAAGAAGGGAAGCTAGCAGGGTAATAATAGAGAGGGATATGATATGGATAAACGGAGAGACGAGGATCTGGGATGAGAAAAGGCATGTTTTGAAAGTCTGTCAATCGAGGCAAGGGAGTGAAATGTACGGAGAACGGCGAGATGAGATTCAAGGAAACGCGGTGGGGTTCATGAAAGGCAAACCAACATGGAAAGGAGAACGAACGAAAAGGGGAAATGAAAGTGGCATTCTGAAATGTGTCGGGTTCAGAAAACAAGGACTCAGCTTTTTGGGAGGAATTGAAAAATTGTACGTTATAATGATGAGTGAGACATCGGTGGAGGAGAAAGACTGGAAAGGGATAGGAAATGAGTTACCAAGAGAATATTTTTGGAAGATGCGAGAAGCAAGAACGGAACAATTAGAAAGTGAGAGGGATGGGGTGAAAAAGGATGTTATAGTGGAACAGGGATCTGAGGATGATGGCGAAACAAAGGACCGAGTTATGATGAGAAGAATCAAAGTGGGTGAAAAAAGGTAGTGGTTGTATGTGTTTACAGGAAAAGAAGGGAAGAGGAGGGATGGAAAGTTATAGGGAGGTGGATTGAAGGAAAAGGAAAGGGGCTGGTATTGATCGGAGGGTGGCCTCACGAGAGGGAAAGGTACTTCTGAACTTGATAGGATGAGCAGAGTAGTTCGTCTGCAATGAAAATACGAAAGGAAACGAGGAGGGTGAAATAACATTCACAGGAAAAGGGGAGACCGTAATAGACTACATGCTAGCAGAAGAAAGTGTTTGCGCACTTTCTGGTAATAGCAAAACCAAAAGGAAGATGTCATAGACATTCTAGAGATGACAAGGGGAGAGGCAAGGTAAGAAAGGAAAACAGTGAGAGCCAAGGGAGAGAAAAGTCATACGAAGTCAGAGAAACAATGGAGAATGAGAATCTGAAAGGTATAAAAGAGGAGATAGTAGACGAAATAATAGAAAGAATGTAAGAAGTGGTAAGTGGTGAGGAGTGGTAAGGCCAAAAGAGAAAGGAGTGATAGGAAGCGAAGATTGGTGGGATGAGAAATGTAAAAAGGTAAAGAATGGAGAAGAGGAGAGATCAGCAAGACGGAGTACAATAGGAGGAAACGAGAATGTGAGGGTGTACTTCAAAGAACTGCTGTGAACGGGAGGGGGCATGGGAAAAAGCAAAGAAGGTATTAAAAAAAGGAGGGGAAGATACGAATGATATGAGCAGGGAAGAAGTAAACAAGGCAATAGAAAGACTGAAAAGAAATAAAGCGACAAGAGAAAATGACATGGAGAATGAAGCTCTAAAGTAAGGGGAGAGGGGAGGTGTGGGAAAACAGATGTAGAGAATATGTAACAAAGTATGGTGAAGGGGAGGATGGCCTGAAGAATGGAGAACGGGATTAGTGATTCCGTCAATCAAAAAAGGAGAGGGTAAAAAGGTATAGGAAGATAGAGGTATCACTTTGATGTCGGTGGGGTATAAAATCTATGCGAAAGTGCTCAGAAACAGGTTAGAGAGTCAGGTAGAAGAGAAAGGATTATCCCTGTACAACCAGACAGGTTCCAGGAAAGGAATGCGAACAACTGGTAACATTTACGTCCTAAACTATCTAGTAAATAGGAGCTTGGGGCGGAAGAGGGGAAAACTTGTGGCCTTGTTTTTAGACTGCAGCGTTCGACATAGTGAACAGAAGAGTGTTGCGGCAAGCAACAGAGACAGGGAACAGATGGGAGGCTGATTGTAAGGATAAAAGAAATATTTGTGGAGACTAGACTGCAGAGTGAGGATAGGAAAAGAAAAAAGGGAGGAATTTCGGACAGGGAGAGGAGAAACGATTGAACTAGTGGAAGAATTCTGTTACTTCAGGTTTTTGTTTGAATCAGGGGGAGATAACGGGCTACAAGTGAGAAGGAGGATGGAGTGTGCGAGAGGGAATAATGGAACGAGTTTGGGGCATAGGTAAGAGTAGGCTTAAGGATGATTGGAGGTTGAGAACATGGATGTTTGATGTGTTAGTGTGGTCAGTACAAGCGTGCTTAAAGGAGATTGGGTCTAGAGAGAAGATTGGCAATACAGGAGGCTAAAAATGAGGAGGAGACAGACAGCGAAAGAGAAAAGAATGTGGTTTTCACAAAGGGTATGCAGAATAGAAGAAAATAGAGTTGGAGATGATGATAATGCATGGGAAGGAAAGATGGAGGAAAATCATGGAATCACAGTACAACAGGTGGTATAAGATGGTTAAATAGAGTGGAATGGATAAGGAGACTGGAAGAAACAAGGGGAGAAAAAGCCAAGGGTCTTTCACCGTTGGAATCATTACCCTCAAAGATTGTGAAATTGGTTATTGGCTCGAATAAAATCAAAAAAGATATGGTCCTGCGAATCTCAGATTGTTACCGCAATCTTCTCAGGTTATTACACAATTCAGAGTAAAGGTTGAAAAGCAACAACATAGCCTACAATAATATTTCAAACTTTTTTCCAAATGAATCGCCTATGTGTATTATTATATGATTATATTTACCAATAGAATCAAATATGATTGCCAAAGTAAGGACCAAAGTATAAAAGATCCTCATGTTCTCCAACAAGAAGAAAAACTTTTATGCTGACTATAATATTGTCCTAATATCGAATGAACAATTTTTTGATAATACTTTCGTCATTCGGAAATCTTAATGCGTCTTCCTCCGAGCGTTATGACCTTCATGTATTATCGTTATCGTGGAAATAATACATATTTACCTCATGTCTGACTTCATAAGATGTTTATTTTTCATATTGCCAGATCTGCTGATATTAGTATTCCAAAATTTAAACTTTGAAATGTAACATCAAAAGTTAAATTTTGAAGAAAAAATCATTCTCATCCAAGAAGCTGAATCTTTTATGGGACATTCAAAGTCCCACCCTTCAAATTTGAATTTTGAAAGAGAAAGTTTTTTCTAACAGGAAGAGATGAATGTTGAACCAAAGGAGCTTTCTACCCGGGAAGATGAATTTTCAGCAAAACAGACAATTTCGAACCAAGAAAGGAGATATCTTAATCTAATATCAAATTACAGGAAGAAAAACATATACCCCGTTTGAGACCGATTACATGGATTCATAACAAAACAGTTGGTGTTTCAAGCCAAAAAGGTGGATGTTTTAGAAAACTGTTGAATTTTTTACTCGGGAAATTCAATTATCACCCGGAAAGCATGGAATTTGAATAAGAAAAGACATTTCTGCAATCATGGAATATTAAATTTCAACATAAGATTCAGTCAGAGAAAAGTTACCTGTGTCCTCCAAAAAATTATTGATATAAAACAAAAAATTCTTTCCAAACGGGGACAGAGGAATTCGAAACCAAAAAAGGATACATTTTCAACGCAGTATTCGATCTATCAAGCTAAAAAATCAAATTGTTCTAAAAACAGTTGCCTTTCGAGAACAAAACATTTTGACGTGATATGCTTCTACACTATGCTAAGGTAGAAATCACACCGTCACGATACGCAAAAATAAAACTCTTTGTTCCTGAATTGAGACCAGATGATTTGAGGAAAGCAAACGTTGACTCATGTGACAAGGATTGATCTTTCACAATTTTGTAAAAGTTTCCGTGAATCCCTTTGCCTGCACGTTGTTTTTGGAAGTTTTTGGCTTCCGCTTTCTTCAACTGTGCTTTTAGAAGTGAGGCATCTTGAAGGAGTAATGCACTGTCCTCACTTATGATGTTGGGGTTCAGGCCAAGAGGTTCAGCTGCCTACTCCGCGGCTTTGTTAAGAAACAATCCTTCTCCACTCATTTCGTGATTCCTGACTATTGCCAGGAGAGGATCTCTACCGGTCGCGATGATATTAACAGTACTCAGGATAATTTGTTTGTAAAGACATTGAAGATTGAGAAGTACGCGTCCGCCTTTACAGCGTGCGATGTACAAGCGCGGAACAAACGAGTTGATGTGCAAGCCTTTATTTACATGCATCATCTTGCGCATAGTGATATCAAGGGTCCTGAGCTCCTTCCACGTCCATGAAACCACCGGAAACGAATAGCGTAGAACTGGGACGGCAAGCAGGTTAGTGGCATAAATCTTCTTTAACGGCGAGAAGTTGGACGACCAAATCCGTCGAAGAAGGTATTTGTATATGTTTTGGAGAACCTCCTTTACTGATGTTGTATCCTGATTTCGGCTCTCAGGCACACCCAGGTATTTGAAGGTCTCTCCATAGCTAAGGTATCTGATAACACTTTCGTCCACAAGCTTAGGGTACTTATTTATACCTGCTATTCTTTCACGTTCCAGATGAATCTTGAAACACTTATAAATCCAAAGTCCGTACCACTTTCTCGTGTGTACCTCCCGACGATGCTTGGAGCATCTTCCAGATGTTCTTTTCCAGAAGCATAGATCTGCAGGTCATCCGTATAAAATATATGAGTGATCTTATGCTCACGAAAATTAGTTCCACCACAGAGGTTCTTATGAGAATTACGGAATGCGAGGGATAAAGGCAAGAGTGTGATGCAGAAGAGGGGAGGGCTCATTGCGTCACCCTATAAGACACCTCTGTGGAAAGTGAAACTGTTGGTAGTCACACGATGTTCACCAGAAGTGATAGTAAACCTGGTCTTCCGAAGAGGCATTATTCTCTCAATGCATCCTACTTTATCTGAATGAACCTTCAAGCTTTTCAAAAGACAGATGATAAGTCAATGGAAAGTTGAATCTAAAGCTTTCTGGTAATGAATCCAGGCCATTGACAGACTGCGCTTGTGGTTTGCATTGTCTTTGCAGGAACTCCTGTCGATGAGCAGGTTTTCTCGACAGCCTGCTGCGCCTTTTTTTCCTCCTTGTTCTTTGTAAATCTCAGTCCGCTCAGGTCCAATTATTCGAACAATCCTGTCATTCACAATAGATGTACAGATCTTGTGAAACGTGTTCAGACAAGTTATTGGCCTGTAGTTCTTTAGGTTCGATAATTTGCCTTACTTCGGTGGCAGTACAGTTGGTCCTAACACCAGCCACTGCGGAATAGGGATCTCCGACATAAAATATGAGGTGAGGATGCGGACCAGATGTTCGCGTGTAGAAGTGAACTTCTGTTATCAAAAGTTCTTGATACAATCTGGACCAGCAGAGGAGAAGTTCTTCGTGCCCCTTGAAACATTCTTTAACTCGTCAGCAGTGATTGGCGGATGTTATGAGGTTATTGCACAGCTCCTTCAAACACATGATGTTCTCAGTACCTCCGTTCAATGGATTTTTTACTTCGTAAGTCTCCCTCCAAAATGTCTCGACCTTCGGACTTCGGTGAGGTTTTGACAAAAAACAGAAGGATCGCCAAAGAGACGCAATGGGTCAGACAGAAACTTTTGATCCTCCCTGACCCATTTCTCCCTCTTTTTATTTCTCCTCCTTGCGTCAAATAGTGCTCGTATTTTGTCAACAATTTGCTGCCTGATGGTCATCAGCTTTGACATTTTCAATGTGTGATGATGGGTCCTCATTGGATGAGCGAACTTCTGGACCCTTGCCGTTGGAGGCTCACCGGATTTTATTTAGTCAATCACACACTACAGACCGGACGCATCTTGTCTTGCCCAGCCAATCTTTTTGTTTAGTTGATGCAAGCGCTTTTTGGTTTTTCATCAATCGTTAGTTTGGACCTTTGATTTGTATCAGCAAAAGCTCTCGCCGCATCATAATCTGAACAAGTGATGGTCCAGAGGTCGGAATTCTCTTTTATCTTCTCGAAGGGTAGCATCCATTTCAGCCAGATCATGGGGCTTGGGAGGAACCTGAATGTTAATCTTTCTCCTTGTTCTAAAATTGCCATCGTCTCTCAAGGGAAGCCTTGTTTCAGCAGTTGGTCTTTAGGTCACTTCCTGAGTTTTTTATGCGGCTTTTTTTTTGCAGCTGTGGAGGAAGCGTTCCGCGTACATCTCTTGTTTGCACAAGGTTAACGGCACAGTTTCTTGACACTCACTGTGGAAGGTGCGAGAGCTTTGGGTGTTTCTGGCGCCACAGAGTGTGCAGGCGCAACATGTGACCTCTGCGATCAGGGACAGTACTGGCATCTCACCAACTAAGCAGATCATTATCAAGTTGATCCACCCATAAAGAACGTCGATTGTCTCACCGGTTCGTCATCGTCGTTCCATCTAATTCAGCACCCTGAACCTTGGAACGATCGACAATACTGGCCGAATCATTTTCGGGTGCTATATATACATTGACCACTGATCTGCATTATATCCTAGATAGAAGACAGCCATGTATATTGACGTTAAAGCGCGGTCACCTTTGGATGCCTAATAATGCACGCTGTTGCGAATCGGCATCTCAACATAGTCTATTCTCACGAATGACCTTAACACATAAATCGTGTTACAGTGTGGTGTGCTGTTAGGAAGAAAGCAGTTATCAATCCTAATCTGTTTGAGGGGAATAGCCCGTCTTCGACTGTAAGTTCTGAGCGTCAGTTCGCCATGTTGCATGATTATTTTCTCTCAGAACTTTGACGTAGACGTATCCAATTTAGACATGTCTAGTTTAAGCAAGATAAAGCGCAGGGTTGCCAGATGGAACTTGTAGCAAGTCACCCAAATTTTTAACTAAAATCACCCAACTAGATATATCAGGTTAGGTGGGGGAAATCTAAGATGTCTGAATGCACAGGACTAAAGAATGATTCTAATGGCATGTAACAAAATGGAAAGTAATAAAATAATAATAAATGAATGAGTGAAATGTAAAATAATTTTATGGTGATATCTGGAATCATGGCGTCACAACTTGAAATTGAGATCTGGAATCATGACGTCACAATTTTACGTGACAGGTAATATGGCGGCAATAACGGCGTCAGATTACCTCTAATACGGACAATGTGAAGGGTTCAAACCTTTTTCTGTGTATTATTTTCAAGGAACAGGGTTCAGTATCCACAAAAACGGTTGGTAGGCATTTTGCGGAAAAAATTTTTAAAGTGATAGATTTAAGGCTTTCACGATGATCCATTATGAAAATGAAGTTGTTTCGGGTTTCGATCGTGTACAAACTACAA
>WSXT02095154.1:0-11605 GCA_011762715.2 Neuroterus valhalla
ACGCGTGGCGGTCTCGGGTAGATGAGGCAATGAACTTTCGAGTTCCAAATGCTGATAAATAATAATAATAATAAAATTTCGAAATTTCGATACCATAAGACGTTTGGACAATACTTTTTAGCGTTTTCGAGCGCTCGGAACTTTTTCGTTTCTGGCCACTAAGATGTTCTTCTTCGCTATATAAAATATTCATTTTGTTAAATTTTCGTTTTTTCGGTAGAACATTATTTTTCTTGTTAGTAGAAAATTCATTTAATTGGTTGAAAATTGAACTATTTTGACTGAAAATCATCTTCCTTGGTAGAAATTAAACTGGTTAGTAAAAAAATTGAACTGATTGTTAGAGAGATAAACTATTAAGTAGAAGACTTATCTTTCCTCCAAAAAAAAGTAATAGTATAGTTGAATTTTTAAAACGTAGGTACCAATATGAAATTAGTATTTTTAATATGTCATTTCGACGTTTTCAATCCTAACATTTTACTCTGAATTCAAAACGTTATTTCATCGTTGTATTTTATAAATAGATTTTAGATTTCTAAAATAATTCAAAATTTATTGCTTAAACGTTCCAATTTGCTTGTACACTGAAAAAACCGGTATGGTCGCCAGTAGTATATTCTAGCGCGTCGCCCTAGATTTTTTGGTTGCATGCCCTATAATTTGGTTTTCGCGTCGCACAATATCGGTATAGGCAGGACACCTAAACCAAGCTTAGCTGGTGACAAGTAATGAAATTTCAGAGGTTAAACTCTCCTGACGATTTGAACAAGCACAAGTAATTCGGCAGATTTACCTTCAAATACTTGCTGAAATTCTTCCAGTTGCCAATCTATCAATTTTCTTTTCACCTACTCATCCATATTCCAAAGAACACAACAAAATTGAGAGATCGTTTACAGCCACTTTTCACGAATACGACACAACGAAGTTGCTTCCGAACGCCAAACCGGGTTTGGGTCGGATACCTAGAAAATTTACCTGTCATGGAAAAGAGAATAGGCAGCATCCTGATCCTTGAATCTGACAAATAGACATTAACCAAATATGAAACTCTTCAGTCTGAAAAAAGAAATTCTGATTTCATGGGTCGTGGAAACTATGGAATGAACTTTTCAACTTCAAACGCTCTCAATGTTAAACTGGTCCACTTTTTGGTTGAAGAAATGATGAATTTTCAGTTTTTATAACTCAGTCCTAAAATTTTTATTTCTCGCATTCCAAAGTATATTTTGATATGAAAATTGTTATAGGAGGTTAAGAATTATGGAATTATTTATAAAAGCATTCATTGGAATGCTTTTAATGGATAAATAAGCTTTTTATGTAAGCTGCTTCTACTCTTTTATTGGAAGCTTACAATGTTGTACCAAAATGTAGATTTGGAGCTTGAATTTCAGACATTTAGGAATAAAATTATTTATTCAACTTTACATTGATTTTATTAATTTTCAAACTACAAAATATCATTATCTTTAAACCAGACTATTTGGAGAAATTGAAAAATGAAACAAAACCATTCAAAATGTCCCGATTTAAAAAAAGTCTATTCTAAATGCTTCAAATTCAAATTTTTTTCAATAACGTCTGAAAAGTTGTGGAAGCTGATAAAGACTAAAAATTTCCAATTCGCAGTTTTGGAAGATTTGGAAATGAGAAAGTTATACAACTTTTATAATGTTTGAAAATATAAAACTAATTTCATATAGCAAAATGAGAAAGTTGAAGACTCTACTCCTGATTGGAATAAGTTAGAGAATGTAATTATTATTAATAAAACTGATATAAGAGGTGAAAGAGCGCGGGGGGGGGGGCATTCTGATACCTCTGGAACACTAACCAAGTATTCCTCAAATATTCATAATAAGTATTCCCAGATATTCATGATATTGAGGATATCTCTAAGCATTCTAAAGTATTTCCAAATATATCTTGACACTTCGAAGCGTGCCCATACATTCCCAAATATTTTCAAACATTTGAAAGCATTTTTGTTTTATTCTGGACGACTCAAACACGACTTTATGTCTGAGAATTAGTACACTTACATGAAGATTAAATGGTTAGGACGATATAAAATATGGTATAAGTTTCCTCCGGACCTCTCTGAAAATCCAATTTTTCCTAAAATATGCGTCATACAAAAAAGTGCAAAGCAGGGCTGTTTTCCTTGAATGTTTGTACAATGAGATCCCTACGCATTTTTCTATGTTTTAAACCGTATCTTGATTATTTCAAAAAATGTTGATGTTTGATCTAAGTGAATTTGTTTCTGACATTCATTCCCTTCGTTGTTCAAAACTCAATTCTATAAATTCATTTTTGACCATTTTCGTGTGAATTCGGCCTGGCGGGAATGTTAGTGATTATCATTATCTTGAAAATAGGAAATTTGGGCCTTCATTCTTAATTTAAAATTGAATGAGTTTGTATTCCGATATATGACCTTGAAAGCAAACAAATTTGCCATAGAATAAAAACTGTATCATAACTAACATTTCTAAATGACTGGATTCACTAAGAAACAACGCCCCACACATTGGAGTCAAAACGCTGAATGAAAATATGTATACATATGTGATTCATGAAAAGGTACAAATAACCAGAGTTTTAAGACAATGAAAATCAATGTGACTAATGCCTATTACCACCTGAGCGCCTGAGGTCAGGAGTGAAAAAAACTATCTTTCAGAAAAATGTGAATTTTTTCAAACATCCAATAAAGAGTTTAAAAATATTTAAAAAATGCCTGAAGAACTTATGTATATTTATCGGAAAACCCCAACTCTTTATTTGTATGTAAGAAGCTGATATATGGTTAGCTTGTAAGCTTCTTGAAACTTCATTCCAGACTCGGAAGGCTCAAAAAACCTTTTACAAGAATCGAACATTGAAATTTTTCGAAAATTGAGAATCTGAAATTGGAAAAACAATATCAAATCTCATAATAACGTCCAAAAAATTTAATTGAAATCTGCAACCCCTGGAAATCAAACATAAAACCAAGAATCAAACGACCGAATTTGAACAAACACCCTCGAGTATACCTATTAGAAAGAAAAACAGTGAAAATAAAGAAGAGGAAAGATAAAAGAGAAAGCAACCTCGAAATCCCCTTTTTTCTCTTTTTTTATCTTTCGTTTTTTCTTTTCTCAAAAAAAAAAACAAAAAAACAAAAATATTTTAACTATCTACCAACGTTTCAGTGTTCCCCCAACGCCCTTCCTTTCTTCATAATTTGAGCTCTATTTGAACAACCTTTTGATTTACGAATTCTTTTAATTATTCGAACGACAGATATATTGGAGAATACTTTTTAATATATGTTACCCTTTCAACCTGAAATCAGTTACTACTAGTTCAACTGATTTTGGGAAGAAACAGTAATATAGAATAAATAGCTCAAGAATAGCTTCAATTTTAATATTGAATCTCACAAGGGGAAATCTAGGTATGGAAATTCGAAATTCGTTCGGACTATGTTTAATCGATAGTTTATTAAAATTGATGCGCCACGTGTCTTGGCTTTTTTGGATCGTAGACCTCCGTTTCGGAAATGTAAATTTTCTGAAATCCGAACCATTGCTAACTGATAGGTAAGCTCCTTTGTGGAAGAATGGAATACCATCAATGACAGTGGCTCAGCGATACGGTTCTAGTCCCGGAATCCCAACATTGCTGGTTTGAAAATCTTCAGTGGAAATTTTTTTCTCCTTCAATAAAGTTTTTTTGGTTTTTCAACTGAAAACGTGCAGCTAAAAATATTTGTAATATTAGTCACAATAGAAAGTAGTCAAATGGAACATCTCTAAAAGAAAAATTATTTCTGTGATTTATTGTGCAATAAATTAATTCCTACAATTTTTCGGGTGATATACATTATAGAAGCATTTGAAACAAAAGGTTTTTTGCAGCGTGCGCAGTTTATGAAAGCCGCACAATATTTCTCTCAAAATCTGACGTTTTTTTTTTGCATTCTTCTCTAAAAATGTTGTCCTCCAAAAACGAAATGGATATCGGCAAAGGTGTCGCTTTTAAAAAATGCGCCCGCTGCAAAAAAACCTTGTGTTTTAATTGGAAGTTCTTTCATGATGTATATCACCCAAAAAATTGTATGAATCAATTTATTGCACAGTAAATCACATAAATAATTTTTTTTAGAGATATTCCATTTGATCAATTTTTATTGTGACTTATATTGAAAATATTTTAGCTGCAACCTTTCAGTTGAAAAACCGAAAAAAACATTATTGAAGGAAAACAAAAATTTCCACTGAAGAATTTCGAACCAGCAATGTTGGGATTCTGGGACTAGGACTGTACCGATGAGCCACTGTCATTGATGGTATTCCATTCTTTCACAAGGGAGCTAACCTACTAGCTAGCAACGGTTCGGATTAAAAAAAAATTTATATTTCCGAAACGGAGGTCCACAATAAAAAAAGCCAAGACACGTGTCGCATCAATTTTAATAAACTACTGATTAAACATAGTCCGAACAAATTTCGAATTTCCTATGCCAAGACCTCCCCTTGTCAGTATTTCTTTGGTGTTATTTTATGTGTGAAATATATAATCTTTTTTCTTGTACTCTTTCTCTTTACCAGGCCGCAGACGCTGAACTTCTTATTCATTCAAAAATTTTAGATATGAAAGAATAAAAACGTAAGGAATAAAATGGAAACGTAGAGAAACGTAATAGCTATAACGCAAAATTCATCTTTCGAAAAGTATTAGTTCCCAGTTATTCATCTAATTTTTCGTGCCATTTCAAGGGGAAGAAAAGAGTGGAACAAAAAACTTCCGCTGAGAGAGGCACAAATGTTACACTGGCGCTGTCTGTGGATGCAGCAGGTCAATTCATTCACCCTTTTTTTATTTTTCCGAGGAAAAATATGCAAAAATCATGGATGACCAAAGCTTCTTCAGGTACTTTTGATGTGGTGTCAAGTACATGGATCATTGTATCAAACACGCCCACGCTTCAGTAAGCTGGCCGACTTTGTTGCTCCTGGACAGCCACACTTCGCACCTAAGTGTTGATGTCATTCATATGGCGAACAATGCAGGCATAACTATGGTGTCATTCCCTCTTCACTGCACCCATCGAATGCAGCCCCTCGATGTAACCATATTTGGTTCGTTCAAAACGATGTTTGCCCGTCAGTGTCAAAGTTGGTTGAAATTCCTTCACTAGAGTTTTATGATATGGTCCCCATTGTCGAAGAATGTCTCGATGCATCTGTGACGCGGAAAAATATAGAGAGTTGATTTAAAGTCAGGGGAATTTGTGAATATAATCCTGATGTTTTCACTGCTGAAGATTTTGGTGCTGTTGAACTGAGTGGCGAAGATACTGCAGATACAAATGGTGATGATCAACATATTATTATGGTTAGGGATGATCTGATTACAAGAGTTGCGCATGAAGAGGTGACAACATCTGCTTCTAAAAAAGCCAGAATAGTAGATCAGAATATCTTGCGCATCTGTTTGCCGTGCATTGAAAGAAGTTTGACCCGTAGAGCATGTTACTCTGGCCAAGAAATCCAATCGAGGTCGCACGCCAATGAAAATCACCATACTGACTCCACCAGAAAATGTGGCCGAAATACACCGAAAAGCTGAAAGGAAGCGAGCCAAATATTTCAAGAAGGTTTAAAAGGCAATAGAAAAAACACTCAAATCACCGGTAGCGAAGCGTAGCCGTCGCACCTTCTTAGCACCAACGGAAACGGAATCAGACCCTTTAAATAATACCCAATAATAATAATTTATGCTTTCTCCCAATCCAAATAAATTTTTGGATTTCATGTAAATCGTTCAACCAGGAAGTGTAGGACTCGAATCGGAAAAATGGGGAAAAAAAATTTTGTGCTAGTTTTGCCCCCCCCCCTCCCCCTATAAAAACGTGCTTCAAGACTCCCCACTTTCCCCTATGTAATATAATAATATAACATACTAACAAATTCAATAATTGAAATTAAATTATGTGTCAAGTTTTATGGAAGAAGAAAAAAAATTTTTTTCCTTAAGAGTTTCAAACTCACCAAAAAAATTATTTCAACGACAAGGCAAATATCAGCCATCATAGAATAAAATTCGAACATTTTTTTAAAATTGGTGAAAAGCGATCGTGAGGAGATATTTCATTCAAGAATCATTGTTCTATTGGATTCAATTAAATATTTTTGGGATAAATTTAAAATAATTCTCTTCTAACCTTCCGTTGATGGTGAGCTTTTTTTAATAAACCTAGGGTTTGTTTTACTTTTCCATGTCTAATACGGAAGCTCAGATTTTTTTCTCGACATAGCTTCAGATTCAAAAGTAGACATATCATTATTTGTTCGTGAAAACAAGCGCTATCTTTTACATATACCTGAATAAAGGAATTTATATTCGAATAATTTGGAAGCCCTCCTTTAAATTAAAAGAAAGGTCAGATTTTTTTTAACCTATAAATTAAAAAATCGAAACATGAAAAAAAAAACCTAACCCATTTTCACCGTTTAGACACTTTTTTAGAATCACAATTCTCAAAATGGGAAAAAGAAACAATAGAAATGGAGAAATTGTAATGCTAAATGTTGTAAATAAAAACGAATCCAAAGTTTATTAAGAACTGAAAAAGATATCAATCATACCAAAAATTGTGTTTATTAACACTCTTTTTGCACCTCAACCCCTAATATTCTCGATTAGTCAAAGAAAATTTACATCATTTGAAAAATTAAATTTTTCAATTTATTAATTGTGCTTTTCAATCATACTTTTCCAATTTCGGTCACAAAATTGAAAGAAATTCAGCGTTGAATATCGAATTTGGAGCTAGGGAATTAAAACCATCCAGAACTTAATAAATAATTAAATTACCAAGGTATCAATAAAATTAAATTTTGATATATTCAACAGGTATGCTATGGTTGCCATTGGTTAAATTACATTATTCCGAGACTTTCATTCAAGATTTTTTTCTTCGTGAAGTTGAGTTTAAAATTTCAATATTATGAAACATTGAAAAATACAAAATGATAATTTTCCAATGCATAGTTCCAAAGTATTTCTTTGTTGAAGACGGTAATTTAACAAGATATGTCCCCAATGTCTTATTGTTATAAATTGCAATCTGGATGAATTTAATTCCAAAGTGTTTGAATACAATTCTTGTGAGCTTAAAATAAATAAACTAATTCATTCATATTTAATCTCTCAGAGCTTGTGATAGTTAATACAGAAGAATGGTTCTTTTCATGTTGCATCTTCTCTCAGGAGAAAAACAGGGTTCGACATAATGATTCATCGATCTTAGACAGGTGCCATGTTTCATTATTCGGCTCTATGAAGAAAAGTAAGAATTACCAATGTACCTGTAACTGTCTACCTTAAGCCCAACATAGTGCCACAAGGACTATTTTCTTTGAATTCACTTCCCGTGAATCCGAATTCGTCTGCCAAACGAATTAGCCTGTATATGCATATCCCCTTTACTTCCGTTCTTCCTCTATTTTTTTAAACATATTAAGAAAATTATTATTTTCGTATATTTGGACTGTTTCTCTTTTCTTTTTTTCTGTTGTTTTCTACACCGAGCGAGTGCTGTTATTGTCAAAATGTGAACAGAATATGAAAATTGAATTTGTAAAGAAATGTCATAACAGTCTTTGTTATTTACTTCTTACTAACCTTTACTCCCATGTACGTTTTTTAATCTTACTGACTGGGTGCTGGGGAGAGAACCTATATTTCCGAATTGAAGTCGACACTCGAGCAAATATAATTTTCTGTTTTGATCGCTGTTGAAAATTTCTGAAGCTAGATTTAGAAAATATATCATTGACATTGAGATTTTTGTAGACTGTGAAGTAAATATCCTCGACTATTATGGCATTACTTTCAAAATTCAATTTCCTACTTTTCTTTGACATTAGAGAGATTGCAGATCTTTCGCGGGATAGAAATACGGTAAAAAAATAACTCCATAGAATTTCATGAACACAAAACTTGTCTTTATCAAACATTCTTTCTGCCGAGGCTTCAATTCATGAACAAACCTTGGTTTGAAATCAGCTCTGATCAAGAATGATTACTTTATTAATTATTAACTTCGCAGTGGTATTTCTAGATGATGAGTACATCGTAGAATATTCGCTGGAATACGGATTTTTAAGATTATCGCCTGCAGCACGACAGAGACTCAACATTCCAGTGAAGATAGTTACTTTAAACCCATTAAACGATAAATGTTTTGGTGATGCCTTTTCTCGATTCATACTGGATGAATTCTTAGGATATGATGACTTATTAATGGCTAGTATAAAGACTTTGGCTGAACATGAGGATAACAAAGGATTTTTAAGGTACGATTGTTTCAACCTATTTCAATTTTGGATTAGACAATCACATTGTAGGTCTGAAGCATGTGAAATATCTCATTTTATAATGAGAAAATATGATAATCTGAAATAACATGGAATAGTGAGCCGGTGCCGCACAGTGGACTGAACCATCAAGAAAAGTGCCAAAACTTTTGCATATAGAGGATTTGAGTTGAAAAAAAATTTGCGATACATGTTTTTGATGTATTTTCGAACGAGGAATTTAAATCCGTTTCCCTTGCTGTGCCATCTTCACTCCTTCTTGAGTAAAAACACGCGTTTTCAACAAGCTTAAACCGAAAAAATACGTTTTTCGTGAACCACATTTTATTGGTACACAAATTTTGATGTATGATACATGATTTTAACGTATTTTTCAACGAGGAATCCGAACCTGTTACTTCCGGAACGATATTTATACATTTTCTGTTAAAAATCGCGATTTCCCTATGAATATCAACAAAAATCGCACTACTTGCAAGCAAACCGTAATACATTACCTTTGCTCGAGCGTTTGACACACATATTTTATATATATTTTTTTCATTGAGTGATTTGAATCCGTTGCCTCCGGAACGGTATTTATACATTCTCCCGGTAACAATCATGATTCCCCGATGAAAATTCACGGAAATCGCACTACCAGCAAGTAAACAGTAATACATCACCTTTGCTCGAGCGCTTGTGACGCACACATTTTATGTGTCTGTCAACGAGGAATCCGAATATGTTGCCTCCGGAACGATATTGATACATTTCTGGGTGAAAATCGCGATTTTCCGATGAAAACTTACGAAAATCGCACTACTAGCAAGCAAACAGTATTACATTACCTTTGCTCGAGCACGTGACACACGTAGATAATTTATTTTCTAAGATAGAATAATAAAATGTACAAAAAATTTCGGGAGTTGTAATATTCAACACGAAAAACAAAAATATTCACTATTTGAGAAAATATATTTCAAAAGGTTCAATCAAATCGAGCTACAACAAGATGTATTCTCTCTGTGTAATTTTTTTGTTATCTGCACCTGATGTAATCGGATAAAAATTTTATTAAGAACTTTCAATTATGAAAATATTTTAGGTTTGGAATTGAGATTAATTTTTTTGTAATATTTGATCGATGTTCTGTATTTTCCTTAATTTAAGTGTAATTTCAAAAATGAATTCAAAATTAAGATTCGTCCGAAATTTCAAAATTGTGTACACTTGTATCTGAATGCGAATGTTTATAAATTACATTATGAAAAATATCATTCATTTATACTCTCTAAGATCAAACCTAAATATTTTTGTGCGAATCCAAATTTAATTTTGCGATTGTGGGCATTCAACGCGTATTCCAATTTCCACTCATGCTCTTCAACAATGGTCATTCATGTAACGCATACTGTATGATGTATCAATTAATTATTATTTATTGGTTGAACCCATTTCTCTCCAGATGACTCATCAGCTGTGAACGTTATAGATGCTAAATACCTTTTTTTATCGATTTGAGATATGCCGTTGATAATTCGTCATGTGATTCAAATATAATATAGCGTCTCTCGTTTTTCTCACTCATATTGTTTAAACAATAAATAATAAGTTCATACCATTATAAAGTATGCGTTGCATAAAGGAATATTGTCGAAGAGTATGAGTGGGGATTCGAATACACGTTCAATGCTCACAATCGATATTTTAAATTGGAATTTACACATAAATATTTATGTTTGATGTTTAAGAGTGTAAATGAATGATGCTTTTAATCATGAAATGCATGAAAATTTTCGTTCAAAGACAAGTGTACACAATTTGAAATTCCTGAAAAATCTCGATTTTGAATTCATTTCTGAAATGACACTCAAATTAAGAAAAATACAGAATTTCAATCAAATTATATAGAAAATTAATTTCAATTTCAAACTTGAAATATTTTCAAAATTGAAAGTTAATAATGAAATTTTGATCCGATAACCTTAGGTGCAGATAACAAAAAAATTACATATAGAGGATAAAGCTTTTTGAAGCTCGATTTGATTGAACCTTTTGAAATATATTTTTTCAAAAGGTGGATATATTTGTATTTCGGGTTGAACATTACAAAACCTGACATAACTTGTAGATAGATAAACGTTTATTCTTCAGCCTGTTGGCCTTGAAAAATTGACTTGCTTACATCACCATGTTTTACAATTTTTTTTTAACATAAAATTCTTAACTCCACCATCCGTTCACCTTTTATACATTATCATCCATCCATACCTTATTACTATGTCCGCTCGCTCGCTCGCTATGCCTTCCTCGCTTCGCCTCGCACGCATTTTCCTACGTTTCGCCAGCCTCGCATTGCCAAACTCTGCCTCCGCGGTTCCTACCAATTTCTTATCTTCTATGCCTTATTTGGTATTCCTTATCTACTATTTACATTATTTACTTCTTTCTTACATATAGTTCTTCTCCTTTTTACACAACTATCTCCATTCCTTCTCCTCCTTCCCTCTCTTCTCCTCCATCCTGCCCAACACCCCCTTCGCCCATGCAATCGCCCTTTTCTCCCTTTTTTCATGCAGTATTATTTCCATGCTAATTCTACTCCTCTCCAACCCCTTGCATCCTCCCAACCAGTGTTCCACCTTTGCATACTCCTTTCCAGACAACTCGCACATCCTCTTCTCCTGCGGAAGCAATAACCTGTTAGCGCCCTCAATGCTTCCACATCTCATTCTCACTATTATTTCCTGGCTTCCTTTCTCTCCTTTCTCACACAAATACTGCGCTCTCTCCATTGGCATAACACACCCATATTTCTCATTATACCTTGACTCTCTTATCCTTTCCTCCCCCTCTGCCTTCTACCTCTCCATGCCGTCCCTCTTAACCATCTCATACACTTTTCTTCCCTTCTCGTGACTTCTTCTCACTTCATCCTCATGCAAACCATTTTTTCGAAAATATATTTCCCTCTCATCCTCCATCTTTTCCTCCCCTCTCCTGTTTTCCTTCTCCCGCCATCACTGCCTCACCAGCCTACTTCCTGCTTCTCCCATGAATTTCTCCTCATACTTATACGCCCGGCTACCCGTCAAAATCCCCAAACTCGTTCTCCATGTCTCCCTTCTCACGATACAATTAGGCGTACTTTAATCCAACCCCAGTGTCCATCTGATATACCTTTCCTGAACCCTATATACCTCCTCGCTTTCCTTCCACCCCCACACCTCTACTCCATACAG
>WSXT02095165.1:0-11605 GCA_011762715.2 Neuroterus valhalla
CCAGAGTGCGAGGCGGGAATCGAACCCACAACCAGACAGTAGCGTGGGTCCAAAGCTCATGCCTTAGCCCCCACGACTAACTGACCACTCCTTCTGTGCATTACTCAATTTCCACTAAACAACATTGTGTTTGTTTACAAAATTATCATTATGTAAAGTTGGGAAATGCCTTAAATAATAAAAAGCACTCGTAGAGTTAGAAGGTATCGAGCAAGAAAAAGTATTCCATAACCACGTGTTGATTTCGAAAGTAAGTAAATTCATTCTAATAATCATATGTAGACATTACGGTAGTGTAATTCTAACCTCTAAGTAACAATACTGTAAGCATATTACAACCCAGCAGACGTTAACAATCATTTATATAATCAAAAACGAATAAAGAATCTTTAAAATTTTGATTATAAAAAAATTAACGCATGTATAAAGTATATACTTGTTTGAAATTACGGAATGATCATATCTGTAGGTCTGGATGGTGATGCGGACGACGAACAAGAATCAGAAGCTGGAGAGACACTAAATGAACCCGGAATTGGAATGCCTTTTGCAAATGAGGATAATTTTATCAATCCTAACCTTTTCAAATTTTAATTTGAAAATCTTGAAAAGGCAACCTCCAAATGAAATGGCTAGGGATCGATATTTATCTTGACCAACTATTTTACATAGAAGACATTTTATGACAATAATAGTATATTGCGTGACAACTCGAACCTAGTCATGCATACAATTTTTAATCATACTGAAAATCGGATATGCGACTTAAGATGCCTATAAAGCGGGTCAAGAATCGAGTTTTACACCAGAGAATGAAAAGTAACATCTCAGCGTAGAAAGAACACCGCCATTCTCATTGATCTATCACTTTCTTCCCTAGCGTGGGAAACTCAATTTTCGACCTACGGGCTTGGAAAGTCGACTTCTCGATTGAGGCATGATGAAAGAATTATTGATTGCTTTTTCCAAACTAAGACACGAGGGCAACGAGCAGAGCTGTTCGTTGGCCAACATTCCGAAAAGGACCAAATGGAATTTTTCCGCATAGAATTAAAAAGTAAAATCATGAAACATTTGTAAGATAAGAAGGGAAGAAGACCAGGAAACTAGGAACACGTGAAGCAAAGCGTGCAAACAAATTTACATCTGCAGAGAAAAGCACAGCGGAAAACACGGGATGTAACACAGGAAACGCATAAGGTAAGACGTTTTGTTTCCCAATTCATTGTTTTAACGACCTCATTTACTCTCCGTATGGTAGAAGAAGCAGCGAGGAACGCTGTTACACTGGGGTTGCGATGTCGAGCGTAAAAGTGTACAATAAGAGAGTACCAATCTATTCCTAGGTCGATAGCACCAGTTATCGGAGATTACCCCAATTTTCTCATCAGGGTTTGGTAGATTTGATGCAATAGTTGAGTAAAAAAGACTATGTTCAAAGCACAGAATTAAAGGATTCTCAAATATCAGGGTGCACCGTCTTCTCCTCCTGTTCTGCGTTTCTTCTTTTCTGAGAAATTCCCCTTTTTCCCCTATTCCCAAAAAGCTTCCCCTTTTCTCCTCTTTTTCATCAAATACACGATATTTAGAACAACAACACTTGGATTACGCGGAATAAACTCAGAAGGTAGCGATAATGAACACGTTCGTCTACCTCGAGAACAAAAAATGTTTAAATATATTTTTCCTAAGTGATGTATGAATCAGTTCTCAGAAGATATTTATATTTCCCAACATAGTGGATCCAAAAAAATTCCAGCGCACCTTGCTTGGATGGTTGATTGCATATAAGTTCATCAGAAAGTTCCAGATGTTTGTATTTTACCAAGTTGGGAACCGGTAATTTTTTTATAAACTTATATTTCACAAAGACTTATGAAATTTGCAGGAAAAATGAAGAGAAAAGTGTCGAAGATGAAACTCTCTATTCAAAATGGTTATGTTCCTCTAGTCTACGTTTTTAACGAAAAAATAATTTGAATGCTCCGTTGAGATTTTAAAAACTGACTGAATATAATAAAATAACACTGTAGCAACCTTTGCTGTATGTATGTATGTATGTATGTATGTATGTGTGTGTGTGTGTGTGTGTTTGTATGCATGTATCTATGTATGTTTATAGGTCTGTCTGTTTACACGATAACTTTCGGAAAAACTAATCGATTTGATCGGCATTTGGTTGGAATTTGGTACACTCTTTCAGTGTCATAAAATAAAGGTCAAGCTCGTTAGCCAGCTATTTTGGATGAAAAATCAGAGAGGTGGAGATTTTGAAAATTTTTTTCGACTTTTTTTTCCAAGACTCAAGAATTGTAAGTACAATTTCTTGTAGCACGTAAAAAGTGGAACAATTTCTTCGTATCATTTTTTTCAATAAAAACAAAATCGAAAGAGTTATGGTATTTTCAAAATTCGAAAATATAAAAGAAAATGAGAATTTCCAGCCAAATGACACAAGATTGAAAAGAAAGTCAGAGAGAAAAAATGTTTCTTCTTGGGAGCCCTACAAGATCGTGAATACAACTTTTTGAATTTTTTCAAAAAATCGAAAAATTCAATTTTGAACGCACAAAAAAAAATTGAAAATAATCTGTTAACTCGATAACTTTCGAATGAATGATCATATTCGATCATTTTGAAAAATTTTTTTAACTTTATTTTCAAAGATTCAAAAATCGTAAGTACGGTTTCTTGTAGCAGGTAGAAAGTGAAACAATTTTTTCTCATGATTTTTTTTGATAAAAACAGAATTGTCAGAGTTATTGCATTCTCGAAATTCCTAATCATAAAAAAATGAGAATTTTTAGCTAAGCAAAAGAAGATATGAAAGAAAGGTATAGAAGAAACAATTTTTATTTTTCGGAGCCCTACAAGATAGTCTTCACAACTTTTTGAATTTTCTCAAAAAATCGAAAAATCAAATTTTGATTGCACGGAAAGTGATGAAAAATAGAAAGTTTCATTTTTTGGTCAAACGCTGCAAGGTACGGGACAATATAAATGAAAAAAATTGTGCACCAAAAAAAGATATACGAACTTGGTAAAATTTACTTTTTGATAAGGTAAGTAGTTTTTGCTTCATACATAAAAAAAACCGTATAAAAAATGAAAAAAATGATTTTTTGGACGATTGTGCCAAGTTAGGAAAAAAAATGGACATAAGTTACCGAAAAAGATCTATAAATTTGTTAACATTTCTCCGATTGGACGCATAGTTTTTGCTTAAGGGGGTGTTCCTCCGAACTGATTTCAGAAATCGATTTTTTTTTTCATTTTTTCATAGGTAATACATCTAAGAATGTCATGCCAAAACGATTTTGCTTGATTCATGAAAAGAAAATAGTTTTGGGCAAGTTTTCAGACACTTTGGTATATTTGTTCTACGTTTTTTATTATAAAAGCCGCCATATTTAATTTACAAAGTAACTCAATTTGTCGCTTTTTCTCATACGAAACTTCAAATGATTTTTTCTCAAAACTACTTTTTCAAAACTGGTTCGCACGATTTCCCGGGCGTCAGTAAACGGATTTCCATTTTTCTTTTTTTAAAATGCGCAGAAACGTATTCCCTATCTCTGTAGGATGGCTTTTTTCCGTTTTTTGAGAAATAGATTTGTTCCAAATTTTTGAGAATGGAGAAACAGGGTCAAAAACCGACTGTTTCTTCAATAGCCCGCCATTTTGACAATTTTCAGAAAAGGGAAGAGGCCCTCCTAAAAACATAGCGAGATCCTTACAGATTAAGGAAAAATTTTCCTTTTTTGTTTCAAATCAGCCATTTTTGGAAAATGGTGCGAATCAATATCCCACCTCTTCATAGAAGGCCTTCACGGAAAACGATGCTGCGGCCAGAAAAAATTTTTTTCGAAGAAATGTTTACTGCATTTTGTAGTCTAAGGACCAATAAAACTTAAAAAAAAACGCAACAAAAAATAATGAATACTTTTCTTACAATGCAATTCCAAAAAACGCTCTGAAAACCGCCCTGTTCGGAGGAACACTCCCTCAAATCATATTAAATAAAATAAAACATGAAACAATTATATTTTTAAAAAAAGTTCACAAAATATGAAAAAAATTGATCAACAAAACTTCTCTACCGTTTCAGATGAATTTTGATCGAGTGCGCAGCACGAGGCACGAGATGAGTATGTATTCGTTAAAGCCGGAAAAGCTTTAACAAAAGAGAAACCACAATCATCCAATTAGAGTAGACGACATTTCGCTATTGAGTTTCAAAAGCTCTGTATGCAAATGTAGGGAAGTACAAAGACCGAGCGCGTAGCGCGAGGTAAATGTATAACCGAGCGCGGAGCGCGAGGTCAGTTCATCATCGAGCGTATCCCCGTTCTACATGAACGCGTTGTTAGCTGCGCTCTGCGTCAAACGCAACACTCTGTCTCCTACTTTCACACTGAAACGCGCAGATGAAAAGGGACAGAGTATTGCGTTTACGTGTCTATGTAGATACGGGGGTAAAGCGCGAGATCTGACAGACGCGCGCCCTAGGCGCGCTCAAGCTTGCGAGCGGAGCGAGACGCGCGCAAAGTGCGCGATGAGAATATGCCCGCGCAGCGGGCAGATTTTTGTTTTATATATTCATGTATATTGAGTTAAGTAAAAATTAAACTATCGAATCTTATGCTGTAATACATAATAACGACGATTTCAAAGCATTTCATTTTAAATCGTATAATTTTATCTCATATCGAGGTTAGGAGCATTTATTATAAAACGCTTTGTGTTTTTTTTACCATATATTATATTCTATGGTTTTGTTCGTTTTCTCTTTCAATCAATATTGTTCTACCAAAAATGATAACACAATGGAAAAAGGGCAAAACCATGAGCTCATAAAAAGGAATAGAGGGAAAATATGTTTGGTTGGCAAGAAAAGGTGTTGCGATCTCTGTCATGGATTTACAGAGGTGCTTCATAGAAATGTCCTATCTGATAGAAACCATGATAATTTCCTGTCAACATTCGTTAGAAACTCAAACAGCAGATAAAACTAAAATAAAAAAATCTTATCATTTTTATATCTTTACTGTTACTCCACGACACTTGCGTCACAAAGTTATGTTTCAAAAGCGCTCATTTCTATATGCTCCCTAGGACTGTCGAACCACCCATGAAGGTGAAAATTTCTTATCAATTTAGCTTTGCCTATAAATGGTGAACAAAAGGGTAAAAGTTTTGAATTTTTTTATAAATAAGTATTATTTCGAGAGTGTCGATAGCTTGGAAGCTGATTAACACATCTCATATAGTACGGAGACTTCCATCTGAGTCTAACCGTGTTAAGCGTTGCTTAACTTAGGGGGTCAAACGAGGAGTGTTGAATCATTCGTGTATCCAAGTATACCATTCCTATTCATTTTTCTTGGTACTTTTACAGCAATGAATATTAAAAGTTTCGTTTTGCATTTCATGAAGATGAGTTGAGTAACAATTTTTTTCTAACAAAAGCTGAGTTATTGTAGTACATAGTATATCAATAAATACGAATAATTTTTATCATCCAAATTTATGATTAATCAATTTACAAGAAATTACAATAGGAAAAAATCCTTCCTCATTTGTGCCAATCTTCCATAAAATAGGTAACTATACTGGATCCTCGCTTTGAGCAACGTACCAGGCTTGGTCTCCGACAGCCTTAGCCTAAAACGCGGTTCACTCCAACATCAACATTCAGGGCAGCATAAATCATTAACATAATGTTAATTATTTGTATTTTATCTAAATGTAGATTAAAAATATCATTTTCAATGATCAAGACTAGTTAATAGGAGAGAATTTCCCGCTTGTATTTGAGAATGAATTACAAAAAATATTCTAGCTCGTTTATGCACTTTTCGCGTCGTGTGTGTGCCCCTGTTAAAATATTACAGATCGCATCACGTCATTTGCCCTTTTTTCAGGTTCCTTATCCACGAACAATATTTTCGGAAGATCGGAAACCAGGGTTGCACGAAGTAAGGTTTCAGTGCACATTTTCGTTTGACAAAATGCAGATGAAAATACGTCTCCAGAAATATTACATTCAGCTTATATGCTTGCTATATCTATACCAAAAAATTGAAAAGTATCTAAAATTTGATTAGAATATAGGTTGAAATAATAGAGAATATTATAAGGATTTTTGGCATTGACCCGTTTCTGTGGAGCTGTCCAATGCAATATAACATAGTTCGTTCATTAGTTTTGACAAGAATTCCATTCGATTCATTAATTTATTCTGTCGGAGATATAAAACTATTTTTATAAAATATTCTCAATATTAATCAATAATTGAATCCACACAAAAATGAATGATTTTTTTTGTTTCGAACAAAAAATTTTTAGAGGTGGCGCAAACTCCACGAAGTATAACACATACTTCCCATAAGAAAAAAAATCATTTTTGTAAATTTTATGCAGAATTCTCAATATTAGGTGAATCGAGTTCAAAATTCACCATTTCTCTTCACAATCAGTCACAGAATGCAAGTAAAATAATGCTTTTCAAATATCATCCCCATGAGTTTGTTTTATAGGGTCCCAAAAAAACCCCATAGGTGAAAAGATGGGTTTTTCGAGTTTTTAGAGCCAATTATGATTTTTTTGGTGGTTTTTCCGACGCAGTTTTTTTTCTGATAATTAGATGTTTATTGAAATTGTTTAAACAATTTATTATTGTTCTTAGCAACTTTCTCTTGGAAAAGGATTAGAAAATCAAGGTTTTTTCCTGAAATTTTTAACTCATTTTCAACGTTTCAGTTGAAACGAGGTAACAATCAATTGAAATTACCAGAAATAATTGTTTGAACAAGTTGTTAATAATTATAACAATATCTCTTAGAATAATGCTGCAAAGTTGCGATTTTTTCTGAAATTTTCAACTTTTTGTCCACTTTTCACCTAAAGTAAGTAATTATTTAATTTAATTCAGCAAAAATAATTGTTTGAACGAATTGTAAATGTTTAAAGCTATCTTTTTCTAGATGAATACTACATAGTTCCGTTTTTTCCTGAAATTTTTAACCTTTTTATCACTTTCCAATAAGATTAGAGTAATAATTAATTCATGTTGGGAAAATAATTGTTTACACAATTTATTATCATTGCTAATAATATTAAATTTGCTTAATGATAGAAACTTGCGGTTTTTCTGAAATTTCGAACGATTTGACAACTTTTTACTTGAAGTGAATTAACATTTGATTGATTTCAACAAAAATAATTATTTAAACAAAACTCTAAACTCTTAAGCTTTTTGTCCACTTTTCCCTTCGGGAGGTTATAATTAATTAATGCGAGTTGACAAAAATGCCTATTTAAACCATTCATTATTCTTCATAACCATTTTCTCTTAGATAAGTGCTAGGAAGTTTTGTTTTTTTCTGTAAAGTTCAATTAGTACTGAATAGAATTTGGATGAAATTCAATTAGATTGAATTAGATTGAATTGATTCCATTTATGATTAAATTAGATTGTTTTTCACTTGAATTGAATTTTTCTTTTTTATATCAATTATTATATTTTTTCTTAAACATTTATATTTTTAGGTCCAAAATTCAACTCTCTGATTGAAGGCTGAACTACTTTCTTGAATATTCAATTTTTGCGTTGAATATCCATACTTTTAGTAGAGTAGAAGGGGGTAATGTCGTGAATTGGTGTTTTTGACTGAAGGAATAAAATGATATACCAGCCATTTGTAAGGTAGGTTCCTTCTGACTGATGAAGCTCATGCATACAATACTAGCGATCTTTATTTATTTGTGACAAAAAGTATGGCGTTATTTTAAAAACGTTCGTTCTTTGTATGACAAAGGTGTTTTTTTGTTGTTGCAAAAAATTTATTTCCCTTGCCGGAAAATATACGATGTAAGCATTTTCCTAAACCGAATCTTCCGCTAATGAAGAATAGTGTTTCATTTTTGGAAAAATTTTGTTTTTTATCGAGTTGTCAAAGTTAACCTGAACAATGTCCGTTGGGAAAATGTCGTGAATTTGCTGTGGGGAAATGTCGTGAATGACACAGAGTAGAAATAAATTTCATATACTCATACTAAGGTCAATTTTTGTTGATAAAAGAGCTTGTATTTTTAAGTTTTTCGATAAAATTGAGTTTTTTTAGATTGAAAAATTTTTTTCGCAACTGAATTGTGAATTTTTTTAAAAATCGTAAAAATTTAATTGAATTCATGTAATTTCTTATTCTTTTCAGTATTATTTCACTAATATTTATTAAAAAATAATGATGATAATGGTTGTAAAAAAAGCGTAAAAAAAATTTTGAAAAGCGTCACTATTGACAAAAAATTTTATAAAAATTTTGTTCCAATGCAACCATTTTTTAAAAATACGTAATAATATTTTATTTTAATAAATCAAACCAGGAACTATTATTTCTTCTACATTTTGGCACCTTTACTGCACTCGAAAAGTAATTCACGACATTTCCCTCCAAATTTCGATGGGGGTAATGTCGTGAACTTTTTTTTTTGTCATCCTACACCAACAACACTTCTTGCTTCCAAAATGTTGTTAAGCATAAACATAGTCAAGGTAATCATCTTTCGAAAGAATGCTTATTCGTCATATTTGGTTGAAAATTAGAGCCGTATAAGCACGTCAAAGAAGGGTTCACGACATTACCCCCTTCTACTCTAGAAAATTCGAAATTCAAATTTCTCTGGATAAATTCAGCTTTTTTGTTTCAATTAATTTTTTTTTGAAAATTGGGAAAAGAACGAAAATGATTCACTTTAAATAATACAATACTATTGAAAATATGATTCTCTCTAATATTTATTTATTATTTGTTCACAAGTAAAAAGGTAAAGCAAAGTTAAACATTTCAGAGAAAAACCGCAACTTTCTAGCACTTATCTAAGAGAAGGAAGCCGAAAACGACAATAATTTATTCAAACTATTATTCCTCTTAAATTAAATTGAATATCAACTTGCTTTAGGCGAAAAGTGGGCAAAAAGTTAAACATTTCAGAAAAAACGTCAAGTTTCTATCACTGCGCAAAGAAAATATTATAAGCAATGATAATTAATTGTTTAAACAATTTTTTTTGCCTAAATAAATTAAAAAATTGCTTTCTTCAAGTAAAAAGTGTACAAAAAGTTGAAAATTTCAGAAAAAAACCGCAACTTTGTAGCAATATTCTAAGGGAATATTGTTATAATTATTAAAAAATTGCTTAAACAATTTTTTTTGATAACTGTGATTGATTATTACCTCGCTCCAACTGGAACGTCGGAAATAAGTTGAAAAATTCATCAAAAATCTGGATTTTCTAACCCTTTCCTAAGAGAAAGTTGTTATAAACGATAATAAATTTTTTAAACATTTTGAATATACATCTAATTATCAGTGTAAAGTAGTATTTCATGTTTCTGAAACAATCTGCGTTGAAAAAACGGCAAAAAAATCATAAATAGCGTCAAAAACACACAATGAATCCATTTCTTAACTTATGGGGGTTTTTGGGACCCTATAGAGCAGACTTATGGGACTGATATTTGGAAAGTAGTATTTTACTCGCATTCTGTGACTAATTGTGAAGAGAAATATTGAGTTTCGAACTCGATTCACCTAATATTGAGAATTCTGAATAAAATTTATAAAAACGTTTTTTTTCTCAAATGAGATACGTGTTAAACGTCATTAGGCTTGCGCCACCTCTAAATATATATATTTTTTTGACGAAAAAAACATGTTTATTTTTTCGTGGATTCAAACAAATTTTCGGGCGTTTTTCATAAAAATTCGAAAGAAAAATTCTTTATCCGTTTTTGGACCACCCTAGTGCATAATGAATCACTGGCCTTTTTAGATGCAAATAAAAGTTTTCTAAACTCAATGCAGTTACTGTAAGAAGAGATGAATTTTAGAAAAAAAAAATCTCAAAAAGTTCATACCCTCGAAAAGTAGAGATGAAACATTTCCGTTCTTACTCCGAGGTTTTCAGTTTATACACTTGAGATATTCACTACAATTTCCCTTATTTTGATACAATTTTTCTAACAAAAAATGGGAAAATTTTAGCAAATATTATGTATACTGGCATATCAATGATCATTCCAAATCAACCCTAAAAGGTTTCAATGGTTATAGGAGAACAATATTTGTGTTGACCCATATTTATTTACAGAAAACTATAAAAGTTAGGCTCACAAGAATAGTTTTCACCTTCGATTTGCATTACTCATATTATGATTCCACAATTCAAACAATAGAACTATTTTCGAGAGCCTGACAATTATTGCTTTTTTGAAAATAAAGATGTTCCAAATCACTTGCTTCTTCCCCACATATATGATCAATTCGGATTTGAGACGACCCTTGTGAAAGTATTTTAGTTTAGTTTAGTTAGTATTTGAAATTCTAAAAAACTAACGACGATAAAGTCTCTTCATTAAACAATGTATACAATGTCCTTTCACAAACGGTAAATATGACTTTATTCACTTCTACACCCTAAATGTCGTTACGGTTGTCTTCTCTCACATCCCAGTAGTACCTGTCAAGAATGCATGGAATAAAACCCCCTGAAATTCCCTAAGGTGGCAGCACTGTTTGACTCACTTTTTCTCTCTCCTTATTTTCCCATACGACACTCACTATATCCCCTAAATCCAATAAAAAATCGTCTACTTAGGAAAGGGTTTCTCAGGGAAAGAAACCACCCAGTATCCCCCTTGGAATTCTTCTGGATCCAGCTATATACGAGTTTCTCTTCAGCGCATCGCGAGTTTCACATTCAGACATTCTCGATACATCTAGCTGCGAATTCAGAGATCGAAGAATCCCCCTTGAGATTCAGATCGGCGGAATGTTGCCGCCAGGTGGGAATTCGAGATATCATCCCGGAGTCCCGAATCAATCCCCGGGTAAACAGTAGGCAGCTTAAGAACTCCCTTAGAATCCTCGCCTTGCCTCGGTGTCGACGTACCTGAACGTGAAACATGTTTCCGGGATTGCTGATCGCCCTCTACCGAATCGAAGACTTTATTGATAACAATCACCGAGACTAACTCCTGGTACTCGTCTCTATTTGCTCAAAGACACAGTATCCGCTTGGCTGACTATCTTTGGCAGTTCAGGTCGACGGCTTCTCACTTCCGCTCTCGCTCGGTTCGAGGGTTGCTCCTTCCGGTTAAACACGGGACAGGGGTGAAACGACTGGGTGCGAAAAGGAGCGACTGTTAAATTGAATGAACATGCATGTGCCGGCCGGCCCGACGGATGATAGAGTCGGTGGGTAACTGCTCGCCATGCCGCCGGCTTGTGTTTATATAGCGTGGGTCTAATAAGATGATCCTTCGACTCGATGAGGAGCGAAGAGTGCACCAGAGGAAAGAGGGGCACCTCCCTTACTACGCTTACACGCTTACCCGCTTACCCGCTTACCTTCTTACCTTGCCTTCGAACCTGGCGGAGGCCAACCGCGAGAGGGCAAATCGTGATCCGCTCTGCTCCGAGCTCTATCACTATTCACCCGAGAGAGGAGCTCCAGCTCCAGATCGACGAGACGCGACGAGCAGGGACGATCTTCGGGCAGAGGAGAATGAAAACATAGTTAGTCTCATCTCATCTCCTCT
>WSXT02095187.1:0-11604 GCA_011762715.2 Neuroterus valhalla
TCGGCAGTAATCCGCCATATTCGCATCGCTCAAGAGGCGGCGAAAGTCGAATTTTCGTTGCACGTGTTATGAAAAACAACTTCCGTGCCCTCGAAGCGACGCTACAATTCTATCTGCAACATCGCGCTCGATAAAAAACATCTGATTTTATCCCTAGATGCATTATGTATTATTACCCTAATTTCATTCAGCATACTACCCTTTAAATTTAAAAAACATCCCCTATGGGGGGTTGGGAGTTCATAACGTGCTTTTCGTATGCCAGAAATAAAAAACTACCCTAAAACCATCCTCAATGAAAAAATGGTAAATTATGTTTTTTGTCTGAAGTGAGTAACTGTTTACAAGGTCGTCAGAAAAGTGGTCTATTCTGTTACTTTTTCATTTCCAAACGCATCTCTCAAGATATGAGTTCGAATGAATCTATAAAATACCTCAGAATCAGAAAATCATTGCTAAATTGTGATGCGGTTTTTCTAAAAACCTAATTATTATAAAAGTTACGTCTTAACATGAGAAAGAAACATAATATAACTTTATATTCTTTACACACGGTATTTATTGCATCCTGAGAGTTGTACCCCAGTTTGCATGAGGTGATATTACTTTTGAATAAGATTCGCAAGAAGACGTTATTTTGCCCATATTTATTTTGAAAGGTTGCTTGAAGGTCCAAAACCTTAACGCGAATTGTCTCCAAATTATTTCTAAAAAACTCTGAAATATTCAAACAATATTTCTGAAGTCGCCGTAGGACTTTTTCATGATAAATGATGTGAAAAATTGTGAAATCAGTAAATTATTCTTCTCAGGGGTAATATTTAAAAGTTCAAGGGTAGTTTTCTATCAATGTCAGACAGTGCAACTTTTCCAAGGTCATTTATAATCATTCAGGTTCTAAAATATCAAAGTTATATGAAAGAATCACATTACAAATTTTCAATCCCACATAGAGGGTTATTCTTTCTCACATTTAAGGCTCGTATTGTGAATGAAATTTGGGTTAAATTATTTTCAGTGATGCCTAACACGATTTAATTGCCATAATTGGGATAATTTAGAAAATATGTCAATTCTATCGAATAATGATTTCTTCCAGGTCTACGCTGTAAATTTTAAACGGTTCATCTTGCAAAATAAGTATATGAAACCAAAAAAATCTGATAATAATCGAAGGTGATAAAGATTCTTCTAGAATTTTTTTTTCATAAATAACGAAATTATTTTTGAGTTGTTAAAATAAAACCTAAACAAGTTTTCGCAAGAATATATAATCAAGATTTTCGTGATGGGACCTCCATTATATGCAGAACTCGAGTAGCGACTGGACTATAACATTGAATGCATCAATTTGATAAGGAAGCTCCAAATATTATTTTTAATCATCGGAATTAAAAATACCCTAAATTTACCTGCAATGTACCAATCGTCTCCACTGGATAAAGACCCCTTTCTTTTTGGCAGTTCTCTCTCCTCAAAACAATAATAATCCATGAGTTCAGATCCCCAAAGATTCTTCGTAGGTCCAAAAAATGAGTCCACAGTTCCAGATCCCATGGCAAACTCATCAAGATTTGTTTTCCCAATCAAAATCGCTCCAGATTTTTTTAAACGACTGCACACAGTAGCATCATAGCCGGGGACAAAGTTTGCAAGCATTAAGGAGCCACATGTTGTCAAATGACCTTTTGTGCAAAAATTGTCTTTAATCGCGATTGGTATCCCTTGCAAGTCACCCAGCTTGGCTTTATTTCTTAGCTTCTCATCCTTTTCATCTATATCTTGATTTTGTAATTTTGAGGTTATACTGATGTAAGCGTTTAGCGGTTTGATAGCTTCTATCAATTTTCGCGAAGCATTTAGAATATCAGACGATCGTATTTCACCTGCATTAATCTTCTTAGTCACTTCTTTGATCGGAGAATAGAGTACTTTATTCATCGTTTCTAAAATTTGACTTTTAAAAATCTGAGACACAACCCTAAATCTAGAATGTATACATTTATTACCAAATGCATAAACTCCGAGAAATAAACAACTAAAATAACTGAAGCTAAATATTAGAGACCACTGCAGATATTTATGATACTATGTTGAACCTAAATAATCGTTGGAAGGGTACAAAAAATATTATTCACGTGATCCGCATGTTTACTTCATTTCAGCTTTTTTAAATCGTCTGTGATCGTCTGCTTGGCCTCGCTAAGTAAAGTTCTTATTTTCGCTACAGTCTACATTAGCGCTGTTATTACCGAACAGCTGGCTGCATCAAAATGGCGCCCATTATCGATGACTGACAAGTGACAATTCCCGTCTGTCGTATGCCATAACGCCAACTAAAGTGATATTTTTGTGTGATATTTAGTGTAATCGTACTTTTTATAAAATGCCTCAGTTACTAAGGTTCATCGCGCAGTCCGAATTTTTCTTAAATGACATGACTGAAACTTGATAAAAAAAAGACAGTCAACGAATGGTTATGATACGCTACCTAGCTTAGGTGTTTATTTTTTCGCTTTCGTAGCAGTAGTAGCACTTTGAGCGATACCAAAGTGCACTATAATTAAATGACATGGTATCCTGCGACGAAACCAAACTTGAGCTTGTGCCAGTAAAAGGAAAGGGCGGCGGAAAAGAAGAATCAGTTGTTTTTGTGGAACAGTTTGTGAAAGAGGTGTGTGATTTTAGTTCTCAGTATGGGAGCAATATTAGTATTTCCTATACTGCGTACAACATCGCTGGAAATCCAAGCAAATTTCCAGATTATGGAGATTTCCCGCAGTCTTTCGTGATGGCAAGTTTTTATGTTTTAAAACATTTTGATTCTATGAAAATTTATTTTTCAAGTTGTCGAGAGCTTATGTCAAATATCATTTTTTCCATTTCGGCAATTGTTTAATGTTCCAAAAATTCTTCAAGAATTGTGAGAGAATGACAATAAGAAAATATTATTCTTTCACTGGAGGATTCCCAAAAATAAACGAGAATGACATTTTCTTCAGTTAAAGAAATTATCAACGCATGTACTTTCAGATGATTCAGACTTATTATCAAAGAATGAAGAATTTATTGAAATAAGATAATTATTCTCTTTTGTACGATAGTTTGCAGGTTTTATCATAAAAGAAATTATGAAATATCTATTAACTATACTTTCATTTATTTGTATTCACGTAGCTTAGAAAAAATGAATCTTTTGTTATAAAAAATATGCGGTTGAGAATGCTGCAATTTCTATAGTTCAAGCTACTATGAATCAAATTAGTACCTTTTATTCATAGAGAACCTATGGACAATGGTGGGACGATGCACCATCAAGATTGACTGATTACATGCCACAAAACAACGAATCGCTAGTTAGTCATGATTACATAGGTAAATATAATATTGATCCAGTATATTCTCATATTCATCAAAATAACCTTGCACTAGAATTTAATTATATTATCGTACTGCCGTGATTTGGAAAAACACCGTTCGCTACGAAAATTCGAAAAACTAATTTTTTATATGTATTTGGAATCGTAAAGAAAAGATTCACCTAACCAAAACCATTTTCAATCAAGCAGGCAGTGCAAAATCAAGTCAAACAATCATTTGCTCCTTGAATATGTTGTTTTCCGATGGAAATGAGGCGTAACATATTTTACCGTTTAGAAGGAAAAAACATTTCCACAAAGTTATGAGTATTTGAAATTTTAGGGTTGTCTTCCAAAACCCGTTGTAAAATTGACAAAATGTTGAAAACAAACAAAATGATGGTAGTTCTTCTAGAAAAAAGTGGGGAAAAACCACCTTCAAAACTCTACCTTTCATTTTTTACTTAAATTTTTCTGCCGAATCTTCACATTCTACAACAAATGCCTCTTACTTTTTTATGATATCCATCATCGTTTTCCAAAAAAATTGAAAATTCAATTTTTTTCTAATCTCGCGGAAGGAAGTAGGGTTTTCTACTAATAAATTCGACTTTGACATCGTCTCTGGATTTTTGAAACATGGAAATTTGCTTGTTTGGAAAACCCCATTTCTTTATTGTTCCACTCAGTACCTTCGCCTTCTTTTACTATATATCTGCCTTCTATGCACATATCCATCTGTTATTATTATTATATAAATGAAACATTCTTCAAGTTTCAGGCAGGCCGGATTCTTTCTGTGGTCACGAGATTTTTTTTTGTTGCCAATAGAATGTTTTAATTTTTCTTGCAAACGATACAAGTTATAGGAAAAGAGTCAGATGTAGGTATTCTATGTAGAACTTTTCCAAATTAACCAATTTCCCCTTAGCATTCAGTCGGTCCGCATAAAACTCACATAATGTTTTCCTTAAAGAAGTCCAAATTTAACAAGAAAAAAAGGGCTTTCCAAGAAAATCGACTTTCAATGTGTTAAGAAAAACCACTTGCATCTTCTTATTTTCCGGCAGTTTTCGAAAGAGGATAATTAACCTTATTAGATTTAGGTAAGGATGCTCATATATCTCATCGAGGTATTTTTTTCCTCAAAACGGTAAATTACGTGTCAAATTATTCTCGTTGGAAAACAGCATATTCAAGAGGCTATTTTGTGGCTTGAAGTTCCAGTGTCTGTCAGATTTGGAATGCATTTGGTCACTTGATTTTTGAAATATAAAAAGAATATAGGCAAATCTTAAAAATAATTATTGCGTAATTTTTCAAAAGCACTTTTTATTACAAAGAATGGCTAATCGTGATTTAAGAGAGAGGGCGAGAGCCTTGACTGTGTGTTAACTGCAGGCTCAAAACACAGACGGATAAAAATGCCACAGAAAAGTTCGAGAAAACGCCGGTCATAACAGGCAGTCACGGACTTTACTAGAAAATCGTGCAATGCTGTCTGGAGCAATCGTGATTTCGGAGAGGTCCATATGTGCTTACGGACTTCTCCTAAATTATTTAACTAACACCGTAACTGAATTTATATAAATTCCAAACTGCGTGAATGGTGTTTGTTCGAATCACGACAGGCCTGTTTCTGAGGTCCGTACTTCGAAAAGCCGTGACTTCCAGCATTCCAACAAACACCTCTAACTGCATATTATGCGATAATTAACATTTTCAATCAATTCTATTTTTGCAAATAAAAGTATCATATGCAAATTGTCAAGAACAACCAAAAGAAGTTCAGTCAGTTGGATCTATGTATAACTTGATTTCCAAGATATGCATTTGTGTTGTATTCTGCAAATTTTTTATTCTGTTTGATTTCATACAAATCCTTTCTTCTTAAGATGTAGAATACTATCAAGAAGTGTATCCCATAAGAGTTTCGGTTTACGAAACCTACAATCCAGGAAGTGTAGTTAGGATCTGGGCTCGGGATGGAAGTGGACAATGGTTCCAATTGTGGAGAGGACCTCCACAAGTCGTGCCTCCGAAGCCTCGGATATTCTCGCCACCGTTGCAGCTTTGTAACTTCAAAACGAGGATGTTGAGATTAGAATTTAATCATAGCCTCTTGGATTACTACACAGAACTAGACGCTGTGCTGTTGATCGGCACAACTGAATTAATACTCCCACACGTTGGATTCCAAAATCGAAGTCTGAGTATTTTATTACGAGAATTGGGAGGTACAGGTTCTTGTAAAGAAGATATTCATAACCTGACGCCCGACTATTCAAAGGTCAATCAGGACCTGAAAGCCTTGAAAAATAACTTGCACAAGCATTGCGTACTATACAAGAGGTAGTGATCACCAAAATGAATTAATCATAAGCATAGAATGCAAAATACTTAATCATCTTGTTGTTTTTATTTTATTTTTAGCAAAGTCACAGATAAGGTTCCGAAGGGCAAACTAGCAGCTAAGCTCGGCTTGCATTGTCATTATGTTCCGCCTATAGAAGAAGCTTTCAACAGTCTGCAGCAATTCTTGCAAGAAGAATTTCCTAAATTAATAAGAGACATAAATCGTTCTTCCGTAAATTCAATTGCAGCTGACAGTGATTTATCACCTTGTTCAAGTAACATGGATCACAAGACATGTGGCAGCTTCTCTGTACTTCCCGTAAGTCGTTTGGTTGAATAAAGGCGTAGAATGCGCTCCCTTATCATCTTCTCTAAACTTTTTGCCTTTTTTAGGATGAAACCTTGCTGAAAATTTTTAATAACCTAGATCTTCGATCTCTTTGTCGATGTTGCAAAGTGAATAGGCACTTCAACAACATCGCTCGAGATGCTTTACTCTACACTAGTCTAAACCTAAAACCGTACTGGTATTGTATAGACGCAACTGCACTGCAGAATTTAGTACCTAGATGTCAGTATTTACAACGATTGGATATTTCCTGGTGCGGTAATTACGACGCGATTAGTAGTCAAGATTTTGTAGATTTTCTTAGAAACTGCGGTAATCTCGTGACTCATCTTCGTCTCAATTGCTGTCGTTTCGTCAACGATTTCGTCGTACGTGAAATTTCACAAATCTGCAAGAACCTTAAAGGTAAGCTGACGAAGTTGTTCTGCAATTCTTTTCTAATCGTTGATCTTGTCTGGCATTTGCTACATTATAGGAAGTTTACTCTGAATTTGTTTCCCTAGAGTTGTGTCTTAGAAACTGCACTGAGATCACAAACAGCGGATTCTCGGAGCTAGGAAGTCTGCAAGCACTTGAGAGACTGGAACTATATAGAACAAATATTGAGACTAGTAATTTATGTACAATTCTGAGGAAAAATCCGAATATTCGTCATCTTAATTTGGCAGGAATGCACGATCGTTTGAACATGGATAAGGTAGCAATTGAGGTTGCCAATTCATGTCCAAAGTTGGAGAGTATTGACTTTTGGAAATCGCAAACTCTAACTCCTCAAGGGGTTCGAGCTTTAACTCATTGCGCTCATCTCCGTGAAGTCGATTTTGGATGGTGGTGAGTATATATGAAAATACATACCGCACATGTTAAACAATCTTTAAAGAATAATAAACAGGTCCAGAAATCTAGAGGAAAAATGTTCGCAGCATTAGACATACCGAAAAAAGTATTGATCTACTGTAGGCTTTGAGAAAGTTGCATTACTTACATGAAATTAGAACAGCAAAATCTTATAGAATTCCAAAAAAAACTTCGGCTGAAAATTTCTGAGATATGGGAATAAAGCGTAATCAGATACTAAAATATTAACAAATTCACTTCTTCAGAAATACAGAGTACAAGTTTCACGTAAAGAATTCCAATGATTTATTCAATGAAGAAAATTAGATCAGACAAGCATAGGCAATATTTTTTGACATAATTCAGAAATAACACCTACACATGATAAATCTATAAAATTATAAACAATATTTACTACTTTGAATTTTTTTCTTCACAGCATAAAATACTATGTATTTTCAAATATATTCACGTAAATGTAATAACCTTTAAGGTGAAGACATATGGTCTCTCTTTCCAATTCAAATAATACATTTTGAGGTATTTACAAAAATAATAATATAGTGTAAAAGAACTTTACATTTTTATATTTGTAGTTTTAACAATATTTTTAGATAAATACAGAATCATGGGAAAAACAATTCGTTCTTCTGAACTTTTAGAAATGATTGAATTTTTGGAATGCCACTGCGAATCATTAAATTATCAAATTTGTAATTTTCAGAAACTAAAAATTATGGGAATTAATTCTTAGACCTTAAATAGACTGTAGTGGAACCACTCAAAAATATCTAATGAGGACCTGTCTCGTGTTCCGTAATAGTTTTTATGCTGATTTCAAATCCTACTTGATTTCTGGTCTAAACGTCCGGTTTTTGAGTTTTCATGTGTCAAGAGTTTTTTCGAAAAATTATAAATAGCGCTATAAGTGTAAGTAAAAACTTTTGTGTGCAAAAAGAGATACGTCATTCTTATGCTATATTCAACGATAACCATATTTTGGCAATACTTCACATGATTCTTGAAATACTCGCGAAAAGCTCAGAAAACTTTAGAAACAACAGTTTTTCTTAGAAACGTTAAAGTGCAGGCCTGAGCGCAACTGGATAAGTATGATTATGAAGCCCATGTTGGCGTCTCCATCACGCAGTAGGACAGATTGCCAAACAAGTGGTCAATAGTCGAAAACAAATAAAAATAATAATCTAACACCGCTATTATAAGTTTTAAGGTTGTACTGGAGCGAGAGCCAAGTGATGAAAATTTGATCAAAATTTAAACGCATATAGTTTATGGTTCCTTACGTCACCTCATTTAATTTTAAGAAAATCTTGTAGCTGAGTGCACAGTTATAAGTTTCCAAAGTTGAGTACAAATACATGGGCTCTTATGGCAGTGCGTCGCTTTTTACTCTTTTCGTCCCCGAAAAATCATTCATAGTGAAAGGATCGTCGCGTCGTAAAAATCAAGTATAATGTGAAGTATGACTTCAAAATGTAGTACGCGAAGTTTCAGAATGATTTTGTCGTCAGGAGAAAAGTTACATGGGATTTGATTGGCAAATTTGCGAAATTCGAACTTCTCTAGGCCCGGAGAGGTGGCAACCCTACTCGAGAATCATAGCAACGTCTTTCACGTTGCTTGCTTGTTGCTTGTTATTGTTTCGATATAACCATCGAATCTTGAGTGAGAAAGATGCAGTAACCATAAGTGAAAAAAAGAGTTGAAGTCACGTTGCCAAAAATTATGCGTGTCATTGTCGATATTTCTAAAAATGATATTAAAGAATTTTTTTCTTTTATATGGTCTGCAAATAAGCTTCATGAGTTTAGAACGCAATAGCTTTATAAAATAAATGAAAACTTGCTTGAAATAAGAATTTAAATCCATTTAATTTTTATCACGTGCAGTTTGCAGCAATTTGAAATTCAATGCTAAAGGATAGGGCACAGTAATATCACAATAAAGAAATTAAATCTCGCTCCAGTCCAACCTTAAGGGTCTCTTATTCCAATTCTGCAATATAATTCAAAATGGCGTACAACCTTGCCATTAGTGATTTTCAACTTCGCTGGTTACGAATTTAGCAATAAAAGTTCCAAATTCAGAACGAATGATGCAAACTGGCTGAGGGATCTACCAATGAAATATGGAATTTGCTTCGGAAGCTATTATTAGTGGTTTTTGAGATCACTAACTACGAATTATCTCGTAAAAGTGTATAGAATTAAGGATGGCAGATCCAAATTGACTAATAAAATATGGTGGGATTTGCGTACCGATTTCTTTTTGTAATTCTTGAGAATGCTGATAAAGAATTTCGCTGATAAGAACGCTTGGAGATTGCTCTTGTATGCATACCATTCATTGATAACCGCGATTAGAAAAAGTTTTACAAATGATTGGAAGTCAATTCCAGGATTATAATTATAGCTTTCCGGTTAGGTAGTTCAGAAGTAGGACACGTTGACTACTACTCTCCAAAGCAATTTTGCGCCGTCAGTTTAATCAGACTATTATATTTTTTACTCTTTATTTTCCAAAAAGAAGTGATTCTTCACGTTTTTATTGAAGAAAAATTTAAAGAGAGCTTATAGTTCCAGCGCTGACCAATCGCAATGTACAAGGTAGAGGAAACCATCCCTTTCTGTATAGTTGACAATTCTTGGTTGTTCAAGGCGAATAATATTTTACTCGAAATGCCTTTAATTCTGGTCAATTCTTCCAAACTCATTATAATATAATACATGATATGGTATATACAAAGACTAATTTTTATTAATTTTTCCAGCAGTGGGATGGGAATAGCCGGCGATTCACTGAGAGCTCTCTTAATGTCTTGCCGAAACCTGGAGAAAGTATTTTTTACAGCTCTGAGAGGCCTCACTGATCGCGATCTCGAACCCTTACTTTTGTGCCAACGTCTTCAACAGCTAGATGTCATGGGAGCTCGCTCCCTTACCCACGATATATTCCTGCGTTTTCTCCTCTGCTGTCCCCACCTAAAAATGATGGACCTCAGCTTTTGCGATGGAATCAGCGATGTCAAAGTGCAGGAGTGGCGTCAACTCTATCCTCACGTATCCATCAAGAAAAGTTTTCAAGCTAGTGTAAATAGTTTTACATGAAACAAGTAAAAGACAATTTTGTTCTTAGAACAGAGAAACTTATAAGTTCATACAAGTCTGAGCATAAATTAGGTTTAAAAGTCGAAGACGCACGTAAGGTGATTAACGATAGTCATTTTTAATGTGTTAAAAAACAAAATATTATTTCGAGCTTTCCTCGCTAAATTATGTTGAATCCATTCCATAATCGTTGCGCATCGAATTGTGCAAATAAAAATATCGAGCTTTCGAATTTCAGAAGTTTACAATTTGATTAGAATAGAATGAGATCTACCCAGTGCAAAGGATTGGCTAATTCTTTTAATCACTTAATAGACTTTTATTCGTACTGAAAACGAGTTTTCAACAAGGCTTGATTGGTCTAAAAAAATATGTATTTGTATCAAAAAAATGGTATGTATGTTGAGAGTTCAAATGTAGCGTGTGATCTTTGTTTAAAATCGTGATCGGAAAACGTATTGTGTAAACTCATCGTTTTTCAAAATGTACTTTTAATGTAATTTTTGTTTTGCAACTCAGGGCTGCGTAATATTTTCTATTCGACTGCCATAATGTACAGACCTTCATTTTCATAAATGTAGTAATTCCGAAATATTTAATTACATACACCTATTCTTGGAGTGAGATTCAGAATAAGGGAACATTACACTTTTCTACACTTTCATAGGTAGGATAATCGCCATTTAAGGCCATGTTAAACATGGGTCACGTGACCCAAATTATCGATTTTTTAGCAACAACTCACGTCCAGATCGAAAAATACAAATGTAGTTTATCGTTTTCTTAGGCTTTTCTCGAAATTTCAACTCGATATCTATTTCAGTGCGGACGTGAGTTGTTGCAAAATAAATGTCGGTAAGGTAGGAATCGAGTAAGTATAAAATGGCCTTATTTTACACAAAACTGAAATTCTTAGCAGAAAATGATATTTATTTCTATCAGATAACAAAGAAGCTTTCTTTGAAAAAAAGAACTGTTTATATTGTACACTATATTTACACAGTTCTAGGTATTGCCAAACAAACCGTTTGTATACTCGACTGACAAGACATGTTCATCAATAAAATTCTATTTATATCTGTAAAAAAATATCCTCTTTACTCTCTAGCTGTTTCGTTTCTTTTGACTCACTTTGCTGTAGTAGGCTAAGTCTGGTACATGCGAAGCTTGGCCACTTTGGAATTTAGGCTCGAAATTCTGAAAAGCTCTTTCAATTCTCGATGAGTTGTCATGCTCGGTGTATGGTCTAATAATTTTTCGAGTTGGCACTACCCTCAAAGCGTGCTCCCAATCGTTAGTGGTTTTAAAATCTACCATAATCTCTACACAGTGATTCAAATTGAGATTTTTTCCAGAACCAGCTTTCCAGTCTAGATAGTTATCCAGCGGAAATTTAGCTACTCGAAGTCCTTCTTCTTTTGCTTTAGCCATCGATAATGGTTTAGAATCCCGCTGAAAAACAAATTTCATAAACATGTCTCTATCAAAAGAGAATAATTTACACCCGAGGCAACTCCGTGCTGAGTGTGCAAGAGAGACAGAAATATGATAGGCACGCCCAAAAAGGTGGAGTTTT
>WSXT02095198.1:0-11604 GCA_011762715.2 Neuroterus valhalla
CCTCGATCTCCTTAACATAATCGACGAACTAGAAAGAAGTTTCTTATGTAACAAAAGAAGTATAAAGGAAATATTTATCATTTGTAAACGTAAAACAGGATATTAACTCAGGATATTTCAAGGGACTTTAGGATATTTCAAGATATTTCCAGGCACATCAGAATCAGAATACAATTTTGGCAAAAAGGCATTTGCTAGGTTGGGAATTCATTTATATATAACATTTTTAGTTTAGAATAATAAAAACTATCATTCTTCCCAATTTTGCGAGAAAACTGAACATAAAAGAATGGAAAATTCGAATATTTGAAATGTCACCCTGAGGGAAGGAAAGGATATTTCCCAGCTTTTTTAAGGAAGGTTGTACAGGGTCACAGGTGCGTGTCGTAGGGGTGCAATTTACACATCAATCTGAGGAAACAGATGTGCACCCTCCATTTTCCCTCTCAATAAAATTGATCTCTCTCCATTTATTTCTTAACCTGATTCGATTTTTGAGACTTCCCTTCCAATTATTTCATTATTTGTAGCCACCGTCTAAAATGGCAAAAAAAATTATTAACAAAACATATGGTAATGTATGACCATGAAGAGTAATTTATATCATGACCTACGACTCTGCTGAGAACTAAAACAGATGTTCTTGGCAACTGTCCACTTGCCTTGGCATAATTGAAGAAGTTATGTCTTCTAATTAGCAGGTCAGGGAAGGGCAAAATTATCTCCATTTCAAATACAATCTCTGTTGATTTTCTGAAATACATTAGATTTGATTGGATCAAATTTAGGATTTCCAGTTGAAAATACTCTCAGAAGAGGGAAAATTGAGTGGAAAAATCGACCTTAGCCAGGACTTGAACCCAGAACGCCACTAAACATGAGTGAAGCGTCTACCAATTACGCCACTGTTCATCAAGTTGGATATAAGGGAAATGGGAAATGCGAAGGAATTACGAGGGAGTAGAAGGAAGAAGAAAAAATAGAAGGAAAGCGAGGGTTAGTAACAGAGGTAGAGTAAAGAAGGGGAGAGAAGGTAGGGTAGAGTAGAGTAGAGTAGAGAGGAGAAGAGAAAAGAACAGAAGTGAACAAATTAGAAGAGAATGGAAGAGGAGAGAAGAGAAGAGAAGAGCAGAGAAGAGAAGAGAAGAGAAGAGAAGTGAGGAGAAGAGAAGATAAGAGAAGAGAAGAGAAAAGAAGAGACAAGACGAGAAGTAAAAAGGAAAGAAGTTAAGAGCATGATATAAGGAAAGCGAGGAGAAGTGGCAGGAGCAATAAAGGAAATGTGGAGGAAATGAGGGGAGGTAGAGTGATAGGTAGCAATAGGACGTGAAATAAGGAGTAGAAAATGGTGAAGTAAGAGGGGATAGAGCGAGAGAAGATGGAGTAAAAAGTTCAACATGAAGGGAAAGAGCGTGGAAAGGGGCAAGGAGGAGTAGAGAGGAGAATTTTTTGTTTTAATTCAATTTACAAAGGATAGGGTGGAATAGAAGAGGCAAGATAAGTGCAACCATCTGAACTTTGACATTCCAAGATTCAGGTCATGGTAACGAAATTAGAAGGGACAAATAATTTCCGAATGTAGTGTAGAGAGAAAAAAAATGTAATTATGATACGTATCTTTAACGAGAGGGAGGGGAGAGAAGACAAGGTAAGAGAGGGAAAGTGAGGGAAGGAAAAATAATAGTAAATAGGAGGAAATGAAAGAAGCGGTAGTGATATAAGGGGTGACTGAGAAAAATGAGAGAAAGTGAGGCAAAGGTATAGGAGGGGAAATAAGGAGAAAGGAAGTGAGGGAAATTTGAGAATATGGAGTAAGGGGGATGGGGAAAATATATAGAGCTGAACAATAAGGTGAAGTTTGGGGAGAAGCACAATAGGGAGAAGAGTGGGAGTAGGACAATGAGTGGGAGTTAGGGATGAATTTCATTCTCTATCCTTATTCTATAAAAGATAGAATCAGAGAGGAGAAGGAATAAGAGAAATGAGAAGTAGAAGATTTGAACAATTCCATCAACGACTTTATGAGCTGCATAACCCTTTTTTATAGACTCTTCCCGCCTCATTTTCTCTTTTTTTAACCTTAATTTTTATGTCTTCATTTTTCTCTTCCTGCAACCGCCCAAACTCAAGTACTTCAAAATTCAGCTCACAATGAAGATATCGGAAAAAATTCTCGAATGCAGTCTAGAGAAGATAAAAAAATTGTGATTATGAAAGGTATCTTTGACGGAGTCGACGCGCAGTGTGAGAGATTCTATCGAACAGAAAGAACGGTTTCAATCAGTGAAAAAAAATACAATCGGGGAAAAAAAGTGTGTTAAAAAAAAAGAGGAGAGCTGAAAGGGGTGCTATAGCTTTGTGATTTGCTAGGTTGATGTATGAAAGATGCAAATGCCGGTAGTTTCTCGTCCATCAACATCAAATGAAAATAAGACGAGAACACGCATTTCGTAGGGGAATGGTTCATATGACATAAATATGAAACACATGTGGTGCACCCATATTCCGCACGTGATACATGTACAGATAATAATTAATCAAATATCTCAGTGCGTTAGCGCTGAACTATTTAGCTTCAGGTTCAATCCTTCAAGATTTTCCTTTTGATATTTTAAAGGACTGTTAATAAGGATAGCGTAGCAATAAAAATTGTGTCGATCATTTATGATTCCGGATAATCGAAATAACAAACAATTCGTACACATCTTCTTTTGAACAAGGAAAAATTTGAGGGTGAAATCAATCTAAATTTTCTTGGTAACTCTACAGAAAAAGGTTTGGGATAGAAAATTAGGAAAGGGATGTAACTCAAAGTAGGGGACGAGAAAGTGAAGGGTAGGAAGTGAGGACAAGAACGTAAAAAAGGTAAAATAGTATGAGAAGAGAAGCCGCGAGGAGGAAAAAGAAGAAAAGAAGAGAGGGGCGAAAGAGGAGAATAGAATAGGAAAGAAGAGGAGAGGGGAGATGAGGAGAGATGAGAGGAGAGGAGAAAAATAAAGAGAGAAGAGGAGGAAAGGAGCAAGGGTTACAGAGGGTTAAGGAGGAACGCAGAGGAGGAGAGGGAAAGGTTAAGAGAAGATATAAAAGGAAGATGTAAAAGGAAGAGAAGAGGAGAGCGCATGAGACGAGAGCACATGGGAGGAGAGTAGATGACAGAAGACAAGAAAGAAAAGAGGAGAAGGGAAAAGAAGGGAAGAAAAAGGCGGAGGAAAAGGGACATGAGAAAAGAGGGGAAGAGAAAGAGAAATAAAGAGAGGAGAAAAGGAGAGGGAAGGAGAGGAGGGCAAAGGCGAAGATAATAGAAAGGGAAGAAAAAGAGACAGAGGACAGGGAGGGAGAGCAAAGCAAAGTAGAAGAAAGACGAGAAAAGCAGAGCATAAGAGAGAGGATGAGACACGAGAGGAAAGGAGAGGAAAAGAGAATATCTGAGAAGAGAGGGGATTGAAGGAAAGGGACTAGGAAGAAGGGAAGGGCAAAGAAGAGAAAGGGGAAAAAGATGAGGGAAACGAAGAAAAGCAGAGGAAGGGAATAGAAGGGAAGTGAAGGAAGGGTAGGAAATAGAAGGAAAGAGAAGATGTACGCGAAGATAAGATTTGAAAGGGAGAGAAGAGGAGATTAGATGCAAGGGCAGAAGAGGAGATTAGATAAGAAGGGAGAAGATGAGAGGAGAGTAGGTGGCAGGAGAGAAGAAAAGAAAGAAGACAAGAGGAAGAGAGAGAAAGAAGGAAGAGAAGAGGTGGGTCGAGAGCAGATCAGAGCATAGGAAAGCCAAAAAGAGCCCAGGACAGCAGGAGATAAGAGAGTAGCGATAATGATGAGAGAGTAAAGGAGAGCGGAGGAAAAGGGAATATGAGGAAAGAGAGAAGTCTGAAGGAAAGGAGGTAGGATGAAGGGGAGGAAATGGTAGAGAAGAGAAGGTAAGGCAACAGAAGAGAAGGCAAAAAAAGCGGAAAGAAGAGACGAAGAGAGGAGAACAAAGGAGAGAAATGGAGAGTTAAGGGAAGGGAAACGAAGGGAAGTGTAGAGATGAGAACAAACAAGGGGAGAGAAGATGGCAGGAAATGACAAAGAAGGTGCGGAGAAAAGTTTAGATGGAAAGAGGAGGAGGGAAGACGAGAAGAGAAAAGAAGGAAAGAAAAGAGAAGGAAAAAGAAGAAATGAGGGAGAATAAGGTAGTAAAAGAGATGGAAGAGGAAAGGAGGAGGTGAAGGTATAGGCGAAGAGGAGAAGGAGGGGAGGAGACACGAGAGGAAAAGAGGAAAGACGGGGAGAGGAGAGGAAAAAAAGGAAGGGAAGTGAAGGGAAGAGAAGAACAGAGAAGATGATAGGAGAGTAAGAGGAGGGGATGTAAGTAGAGAAGGGAGGAGGAAAAGAAGAGGAGAGAAGGAAGAGTAGAGTAGAGTAGAGAAGAGAAAAGTAGTGAAGGGAAGAGAAGAGGAGAGAAGTGAAAAGGAGAGAAGAACACGATATAAGAAACTTCGTCCCAATAAACAACTTTGGCTCTTTGAAAGCATGGAACACGGGTCCATTCTTGCATGCGGAAGAGTTAGTGGTTTTAAGTGATTAATCAGCCATGTATATGTGAACCTTAAAAAATGGGTGACCTTGTTGAAAGAATGTAGAAAATAGAAGAGAGCCTGAGGAAAGGGTCTTGTAGGGCGCAATGCTTGCAACTAACATTAAATATACAAGTTTTGGCCCCAGCTGCACCCTGATATACAACTCTGATTGAATTGCTTCTACCTCTTCTCTTCCTCTATCCCTCTTTACACTGCCTTGACGAACGCATCACTCTTATAGCTAACCTCTCTTTTTCCTCTGTCAAGATGCGTTCTCCACTTCTTTCCAACTGGGAAGAACTGTAATGGACTTTTGGTAAGAAACTTGTCAATAACTAAAGTCTGGGAAAAGGAAAGAAAATTTTTCACTTGAGCAAGTGAAGTGTCAATAGAGTTTACAACTTCTGATGCAATCGTTCTACTCGTCATTCGAAGATGAAGCTTTCGAAGCATTGGAACTTTCGAAAAAGGACCATTTTCTTTTGAATATGTATCTTCTTTATGAAGAGGCTTATCACCATTTTTTTGGACTCAGATTTTCCAAATTGTTTCCATAAAATTCCAGGACTTCCCAGGTTTTCTAGATTTTTTCACCATTTATCTTTTATCGAAGTAGGCTCATCTCAGAGGAAGGCTCCTGACAGCTTATGGAGATGCCTCGAAAAACAGCTTAAGGGGGTGGTCCTCAAACCCGTGGGTGTTAACGAGAGGAGTTGGGTTGGAAGAGAGACTCATAGATCAAAGGAGAAGAACAGAATCTTGAAATTTCGCGAGTCGAGGGTTGGTTGGCATAATGTCAGCGTTGTTGGTAAGACGGGAGAGGAATATTTGGAAAATGTCAGAAAGACTTTCTTTTCCCTTACCATCTCCTCCCTCTCCATGCCTTTTCTCCTCTCCTCTTTTCCTCTTTATCCCCTTTCCTATTTTTCTCCTGTCTTTCCAAACAAGATCTGCTTTCCTTCCTTTTTCCCTTTCCCTTAAATGCACCTTCTTTTTCCTTTCTGCACAACCTCTAGACTTCTCTAGGTTCTCCAAGTACTAAATAGCTGTTGCTCTTGGTTGTTTGGAACTCACCTCAAGCTGTAGGTCCTCCTTATCACTGTTTTAGTGGTAAGGTTTGTAGAGGAATGAAGGAGAAGTTATGTCAAAACTCTCAAGCCTGTGAGGGAAGAGAGTATGAACAGACAAACCGATAGATTCAAAGAGATTTGTGAAAATTTTCATCAAATTGGAAGTATTTCTGAAGATTTACGGATTTCCAAAGTATTTCAGAACATTTCGAAAGATTTTTTGAGTCCTTTCTACAAATTTCAGGACTTTTGTAGGTAGTCCGGGTTGTTTCTAGGAATTCCATTACATTTCTAGGCTTTTCAAGTTGTTCTTGAAAATTCGATGGCATTTCAATATTTTTCAGGTTGTTTTCAGAAATTCCAGGACTTTTCCAGGTTGATTTTACAAAATTACAAGAAATTCCAGGTCATTTTCAGATTTCTGAAGTTGCTCGGGATATCCCAGGGAAGTCCTGGGTCTTTCGGGTTTTCCAAGAGAATCAAGGACATTTCCAGGTTTATTATGTTGTTTTCCAAAATTTCAAGATCATTTCGAGGCTTTTATTCAGCAGATTTTCAGATTCCCTGAATTGTTTTCAGGAACTTCCAGGACTTTTCTGGGTCTTTCAGGGGTTTGTTGATATTCCAGAATCTTCTCAGCCTTTCCAGGTTATTTTACAAATTTCCAAGGAAATTTTCGAGCTTTCCAGGTTGTTTCTAGGAATCACAGAACACTTTCAGAATTTCCAGGTTGTTTCCCGAAATCTTAGGACTCTTACGACATTCCAAGAATAATTTAAGGCTTTTCAGGTTGTTTTATACATTTTCAGACCATTTTCAGATTTTCTTGGTTGTTTTCAGAAAATTCCAGGTTTTTCCGTGTTCTTAAGGTTGTTTTGAGAAATTCCATCACATTTTGAGGCCTTTTAGCTTGTTATTAGGAATCCCAAGAACATTCCTAGACTTTTCAGGTTGTTCTTGGAAATTCGATGACATTTCAATATTTTTCGGGTTGCTTTCAGGAATTCCAGGACTTTTCCAGGTTGATTTTACTAAATTCCAAGAAACTCCAGGTCATTTTATTATTTCTTAGATTTATTTAGAAAATTCCAGGACTTTCCAGGGTCTTTCGGGTCGTTCCCGGAAATTCAGAACCTTTTCAGCCTTTCAAGGTTATTTTCACAAAATTCTTAGTACATTTTCAAGCTTTCTAGGTCGGTTTCAGATATAACAGGACATTTTCAGATTTTAGAGGTTCTTTGATAAAATGACAGAACTTTCTTATGTCTTCCGGGTTTCGCCAAGAGATTCCCGGACCTTTCCAGGTTTTTTTGGTTGTGTTCTTAAATTTCAAGAAGATTTTTAGGCTTTTCGGGTTGTTCTCAACCATTTTTTGACATATTTTTCATGTTGTTTTCAGGAATCCCAGGACTTATACAGGTTGTTTTCACCAAATTTTAAAGAACATTTCTAGTCTCTTTAGGTTGCTTTATAAATTTTGCCATGTTGTTTCCAGAAATTCCAGGACTCTTACAGGCTGTTTTTACAAAACTCCAGGAACATTTCTAGGCCTCCAAGGTAGTTTTATAAATTTTCAGGACGTTTCCAAGTTTTCCAGGTTGTTTCCAGGAAATACCAAGACTTTTCTGTATCTTTCAGGTTGTTTCTGAATATTCCATAACATTTCCAGCCTTCTTAGGTTGTTTTCACGAAATTCCAAGAACATTTTCAAGGTTTTCAGGTCCGAGTTTTCCTAGAAATTCCATGCCATTTCCAGGTTCCTGATGTTGTGTTTAGCAATTCAAAGAATATTTTTGGGCTTTTCAGGTTCTGGAAAATTCTATGACATTTCTAGATTTACCAGATTGTTCTCAGATATCTCAGGACTGTTACAGGTAATTTTGACAAAATTCAAAGGCAATTTTAAGCATTCTTAGTTTTTTTGAGAAATCCCAGGACATTTTGAGAATTCTTAGGTTGTTTTTAGGAATCCCAAGAACATTCTTAGGCTTTCCAGGTTGTTCTAAAAACTGCTATGACATCTCAGGTTTTCCAGGTTGTTTTCAAAAATTCCAGGATTCTTACAAGTTGTTTTTACAAAAACCTGAAAACATTTCTAGGGTTTTCAGTTTGTTTCTGAATTTTAAGGCCATTTTCAGATTTTCCGGTTTGTTTCCCGCAAATTCCAGAACTTTTCCGTATCTTCTGTGTGTTTTCTGGAAATCCCATGACTTTTTCAGACTTTTACAATAGCTTCTACAAAATTCTGAGGCATTTCTAAGCTTTTTCGGTTTTATTGAGAAATACCAGGACATTTTTAGAATTCTTAGGCTGTTTTTAGAAATTCCAAGAACATTCTTAGGCTTTCCAGATTGTCCTAAAAACTGCTGTGACATTTAATATTCCCGAATTTTCTCTCAGGAAATTTCAGGACTTTTAAAGACTTTTACAATAGCTTCTACAAAATTCTAATGCATTTTTAGGCTTCCTGGGTTTTTTGAGAAATCCCAGGACATTTTGAGAATTCTTAGGTTGTCTTTAGGAATTCCAAGAACATTTTTAGGCTTTCCAGGTTGTTCTTAAAACTGCTATGACATTTCAGGTTTTCCAGGTTGTTTTCAGACATTCCAGGAATCTTACAGATTGTTTTTACTAAATTCTGAGAAAATTTCTAGGGTTTTCAGTTTTTTTCTAAATTTTAGGGCCATTTTCAGATTTTCCGGTTTGTTCCAAGAAAATTCCAGAACTTTTCCGTATCTTTTAGGTGTTTTCTGAAAATCCCATGACTTTTCCAGACTTCTACAATAGCTTCTACAAAATTCTAAGGCATTTCTAAGCTCTCTAGGTTTTTTTGAGAAATACCAGGACAATTTTAGAATTCTTAGGTTGTTTTCGAAAATTCCAAGAATATTCTTAGGCTTTCCAGGTTGCTCTAAAACCTTCTGTGACATTTCAGGTTTTCCAGGTTGTTTTCAGAACTTCCAGGACTCTTACAGGTTGTTTTTACAAATATTTGAGAACATTTCTAGGCTTTTCAGTGTGTTTTTAAATGTTTGTTTTTGTTTTTTTGTGTGTTTTCCAGAATTTTCAGGTAATTTTTCAAAATTCCAAGACATTTTTAAGCTTTTTGGGCTGTTTGTAGAAATTCCAGGACCTTCATAGGTTTTCCATGTTGTTTTGAGAAATTCCAGGGTGTTTCGAAAATTAGAAGGACAGTCCTGGGCTTCTTAGGTTGTTTTTAGGAATTCCAGAAATATTTTGAAGCCATTCAGGTTGTTCTAAAAAATCGATGACATTTTCAGATTTTCCTGCTAGTTTTAAGAAAATCCAGGACATTCACAGGCTGGTTTTACAAAATTCCAAAAACATTTCTGTGCTTCTTAAGCTGTTCTAAAAAATTCTATGACATTTTCAGATTTACCAAGCTGTTTTCAGAAATGCTAGGACTTGTCCAGACGGTTTTTGTCTGGGGTCACAAATACACATTCATCAATAAATAATTTTTTCTTCGAATCAAAACTTTGAAAAATACGGTGAGAATAATGCCAAGTAATGAAATCTGAATAATCATAGAAATAAACAAAGGGAAAGATTGACTAAATCATACTCATTAGAATAACAAGTTGGATTTCAAGCAGAATAATTAATAATTCCCTCAGACTCTCTTTTTTTTCAAAATTCCCAGACGAAACAAACAGTCTGAATTAAAAAAGCACTCATCCTTGAAAATTTACATCATAAAACAAGATTTCCGAGGGAAGACTCGTTAATATTATATCCGTCGCAGGCAACGTGGACGACCTGTGATGTTTCGAAAAATAAATGAGTGACGAGGATGCACAAAGATAGGAGATGTTGAAAAAAAAGGAGGATGAGGGAAGAAATGGAAGAAAAAGGGAGAAAAGTGGAGTTAGGGGGATGATAATACACTTTTCCTTTCCTGCTATGGGCTTGCCTTTGCTGCAACAGGACCAAGGCTTTCATGCAATTACCTGCCGAGAAGACGTTCATCTCTTGGAGATCGGTTGGCTTTGCTAGAATCCATACTGCCTAGCAGCACTATTTTCAGAGAGAGGGAAACACACCTTTCTCGGACGCAAATTGCAGCTAGGAGTCTTTGACAATATATTTATGGTTGATCCTATAAAGAAAACGGAACTTGTTCGAAAAAAAATTGTGAAAATGTGCATTTGTTAATACAAATTGTTTATGTAATTCGGTTTCGCTCACAATGAGAAACATGATAGAAAGAAGACTTCGGCAACACATTTCTAGTTCATATCGTGGAAATAATTTTTTATTTAACTATTCGTGGGGAAATGGTCAAAACGTATCTATTTGCTTCTCGAAATTGTTTATGTGATTTTCAAGGCTATTTAGGTTGTTCTTAACAATTCTATGATATTTTTAGATTTTCCAGGTTGCTTTCAGAAATTCCAGCACTTTTGAAGGTTGATTTTACCAAATTCCGAGAATATTTGAAGGCTTCTCAGGTTGTTTCATAAATTTGTATGTCATTTTCAGAATTTCAGGGTTATTTTCAGGAAATTCCAGGACTTTTCTGTCCCTTTCAGGTTGCTTCTGTAAATTTAAGAAACTTTCCAGGCTTTCCAAGTATTTTTTACGGAATCCTAATCCACATTCGGGTTGTTTTGAGAAATTCCAGGACATTTCCAGGCTTCTAAGGTTGTTTTTAGAAATTTCAAGAATATTGTAAGGCTATTTAGGTTGTTCTTAACAATTCTATGATATTTTTAGATTTTCCAGGTTGCTTTCAGAAATTCCAGCACTTTTGAAGGTTGATTTTACCAAATTCCGAGAATATTTGAAGGCTTCTCAGGTTGTTTCATAAATTTGTATGTCATTTTCAGAATTTCAGGGTTATTTTCAGGAAATTCCAGGACTTTTCTGTCCCTTTCAGGTTGCTTCTGTAAATTTAAGAAACTTTCCAGGCTTTCCAAGTATTTTTTACGGAATCCTAATCCACATTCGGGTTGTTTTGAGAAATTCCAGGACATTTCCAGGCTTCTAAGGTTGTTTTTAGAAATTTCAAGAATATTGTAAGGCTATTTAGGTTGTTCTTAAGAATTCTATGATATTTTTAGATTTTCCAGGTTGTTTTCAGAAATCCCAGGACTTTTCCGTGTATTCAGGTTATTTCTGTAAATATTAGGACATTTCTATACTTTCCAGGTTGTTTTGAGGAAATTCCAGGTGATTTCCAGGCTTCCTAGGTTGTTTCCAGAAATTCCAAGAATATTTTTTAGGCTATTCGGGTTGTTCTCATGACATTTCCAGAATTCCTGGGTTGTTTTAAAAAAATTCCAGGACTTTTCTGGGCCTGTCAGGTTGTTTCGGTAAATTTCAGAACCTTTCTAGGCTTGCCAGGTAGTTTTTATAGAATTCTCAGGCATAACCAAGCTGCTTAAGTTATCTAATCAATTTTTATCCCATTTTCAGAATTTCTGGGTTATTTTGAGAAAATTCTAATCCACATTCAAGCTTTTCACGTTGTGCTGAGGAATTCCAGGACATTTTCAGAATTCTTAGGTTGTTTTCAGAAATTCCTAGAATATTTTCAGGCTATTCAGGATATTTTATAAAATTCCATGACATTTTCAGATTTCCCAGGTTGTTTTTCGAAATTCCAGGACTTTACCATATCTTTTAGGTTGTTTCTGTAAATTTGAGGACATTTCTAGGCTTTCCAGGTAGTTGTTATAGAATTCTCAGACATATTAAAGCTTTTCAGGTTGTTTCGAGAAACTCCAGGACATTTCCAGGCTTCTCAGGTTGTTTTCAGAAATTCCAGCACTTTTGAAGGTTGATTTTACTAAATTCCGAGAATATTTGTAGGCTTCTCAGTTTTTTAAAAATAAATTTTCATGCCATTTTCAGTATTTCTGTGTTGTTTTCAGAAAATTCCAGGACTTTTCCGTGTCTCTCAGGTTGTTTCTGTAAATTTCAGAACTTTTCTGGGCTTTTCAGAAAGTTTT
>WSXT02095209.1:0-11604 GCA_011762715.2 Neuroterus valhalla
AACAGATTGTTGGTTACAGTTAAAAACAGACGAACACAAAACTCGAACAGGTGTTTATAAGGATTGAAGAATGATTAGTTTTGAGACGGCGCAAGACTTTCTTTCACGTCTTGAGATGAGTTTCTACGACTTGAAGACAAATTTCTACGACTTAAATCGAGTTTTCATGTCTTGAGTCGATTTTTTCGTGGATTTAGATGATAAAATGGTGGCCTCCAGATCAGGGCAGGTATACCTGCCCTGACGAAAAGGGTCATTCTTGTTGTTATGAAAGGAAATTCTTATTTATGGTTAAATAATTTTGTAAATTGTTACGCAATATATGAATATATATATATAATCCATTCATATAAGGACTTTCATTTGCATTATAATTTTTTGTCAAGCTAAGAGAATGTTATGATTAACTGTTGAGAATGCCTCAGAGATGTCAAGAAGGACAAAAAATGTTACCTCCCTCCGATCCATTGGAAGTTCAGGGAGTAGGGGAAGAAAGGGAAACAAAGGATGGGATGATGGTAAGAAGAACTAGAGTAGGAAAAGTAAGCATTCTAATAGCTTGTATTTATAGGACAATGAGACAGGCGCTGAGCACTTCTCGGTAATAGCGACGTTAAGAAGTAGGGATTCGAGGCTATTCAGAGGAAAGAGGGAAGAAAGAAATTAAAAGAAGGTGAATATGGGCCGTTGGGAAGAAAATATGTTGAGAGAATTCAGAGGAAAAATGAGGAAGCAAAAATGGAGGGAAACAGAGGGGGAGAGAGTAGACGAAATATTAGAAAGAATAAAAGGAACGATTGAGAAGAAGAGAGAAGAGGTAAGACCAAAAAGATCGGAAGGAAGGGTGAAAGAAGGATTTTTGGACGACGAGTGTAAGGATGATAAAGAGGGAATGGAGGAATGCGTATGTAAATGGAGGAGAAGAGAGATTGCCAAGAGGGAGTATAATAAAACTAAATGAGAATATGAGAAAATTTTGAACTGCAAAAAGCATGAAGAGAAGGAGGGTACTTGAGAGGTAGAGGAAGCAGTGAAGGAAGGCATAGAGTGGGAGATGATTAATAGGTGGAGAGGAAAAAAGGAAGGGCGTAAATGAAGAGATAAAAATGAAAGAGTTTACAAGATACTTCAAGGGGTAATGGGAGGGGAGGAATAGAGGATAAGGGATGAAAAGAGAGAAGTAAAAGAGAGAGAAAGGGAAGGAAGGAATGAGATTAGCCGAGAAGTGATATGGACAGTGTGCAGTAGAGTATAGGGAGGTGCAAGGTGGCCGGGGCAATGGTGGACGAGACTTTTGATGCCATTGGTAAAGAGAGGAGACGCTGATAAGGTATAGGAAGTGAAGGGATGGGGACAACGGATAATATTTACGTCCTCAACTACTTAGTGAATAGGAATCTTGAGCGAAAGAAAGGAAAACTGGTGGCACTGTTCGTGGATATCGGAGCAGCGTTTGACTCAGTAAATAGGAGGGTACTGTGTCAGGCCATGCGAGAGAGCGGAATAGAGGAAGAGCTGACAGAAAGAATAAGAGATATCTTTGCAGAAACCAGGTTTAGAGTGACGACAGGAAATCAGGAAAAGTTTCATGAACAGTTGAGAGAGAAAGAGAAGGAAGGCACGAATCTAGGCACCAGCAAGATTTACTCTTTAGCATAAGCAGGTGATGTCGTGCTTTTGGCAGAGGATGAATGATGAATAAATCTGTTGATGAAAGGCTTTGAAGAATACGTAATACGTAATACCTGGGGTTCCTGTTTGGGTCAGGGGAGGCAATAAACTACAAGTAGGGAAAAGGTTAGAATGCGCCAGTAAAATAATGGGCTAAGTGTGGGGTATAGGAAAGAAAAGATTTAAGGAAGACAGAAGGATAAGAGTATGGATGTTTGATGTGCTGGTCTGGGCGTTTCTGTGCTATCGGGTGTAGATTTAGGGATGTAAGGATCGAAGAAGAATTGAAAGTCTTCACAAAAGATTCTTGAGATGGGTGACAGAGGTGAGTTGGAGCTGCCAAGGGTATATGTTAAGAGAAGAACTAGGAAGAGAAGTTGGATGGATGAGAGGGGAGCGAAATCGCGGAAACATTTCTAAGGGAGATTAGGAATAGAGAGAAAAGGGGTGATTCAGAAAGTTCAAGGTGGGGGTTGGAGTGGCATATAATGAGAAAAGAACAGGGCATGTAAGAAGGGTAGGTTGAATGGCAGGAGATAGAATTGGAGATGATGGTAAGACAGGGGGAGGAAAGGTGGAGAAGAGTTTTGGAACCAGAGTACAATAAGTAGTATAAGAGTATTTGAAAAAAGTTTAAAAAAGAAAGTAAGTGGAATATGATGTATGAGTTATAAAAGCGAATAGACAGCGTTGGAATTTAAATGTTAGAGTATGCTAGAATAAACAGAACTATTCACAGATGTAACCTTTCTCTTGTACCCCATTATAATCCTCACTTTCTCTCCACCCCTACACCTCTACTCCATACAGTAGCACACTTTCCATAAGTGCCCTTTTGACTCTTCTCTTTTATGTGACCATTACTTCCCCATTCCTCCTGGATAGGAAACCCAGGCACACGAACTCTTTTACCTCCTGCACAGCTACACCCTTTCACTTCCAATCTCCTCCCTTATCCCTCTCACGCTGTGTCCTGAACACGACAACCTGCCTTGCTCTTTCCTCTTACACATCATCCTAAACCCCTTCTTCATTTCTACGTGTTCTTCCCTCTTCGCGTCCAGATTTCTCTCCTTCATCAGAACTTCTTCTCCGTGCCTTCTGCCGCCTTTCCCTCTTATCTACAAGCTTAATGACTGATTGTCCGACTCGATCCTCTCTTTTGCTTTAAAACTCTTTGTCTCCTCCCATGCTTGCATATTCATGACCACGAACTCTATCACTGATGCCCCTACCTTGCTCACATACGTATTCTCTCCGTGTTTGTCCCCTGTTATCATACCATTCGCGACCGCCCACCCTCTATCAACCATCCAGTCTCTCAAGATATCTACCTCCTTATTCATGATCGTATCCTTGGACCTCCTTCCGAAGCTTCCCCCATCTACGTAGAGGCCCCCTTCCCTCCCCATTCTTGTATTAAAATCCCCTCTAGTGCAACCATTCCCTCCACTCTCTCGCCTATAACTTCTCCTACCCTACCTTTGATCCTCTCGTCCCGTCCCTATCGTACACCGTCACAAACTTGCACGTCACACCTCCTATCTTTACAGCCGTTTTAATCCCCCCACTAGCCCTACCATTCTTCTTAACCCGACTGCCTCTTGGAGCCTCCACCTAAACCCTTTGTCCCACTCCTTGCTCTGTACTTACGCTTCTACCAGTCCAACAACATTTAATCCCTGCACAAGCTCCTTAAAGTCCTCATCTTTCTTTTTCATCCCTGCGATATTCCAGAAGAGCACCTTTATCACTCCACCGCCATGCTTTTCCCGTATCCTGCTATTCCTTACGAAATAAGTCCCTCTGCACTTCTCTCAACTTATCTTCTCCTCATCCCAAACAAGCGTTTTTTCCTCTGTTTTCATTTTCTGATATCCCACCTCTGCCGCTCTCCCTTCACTCCACTCCCTTCTAGCTTTGTCATTTAGCAGTCTTTAAATTTCTCCGTTCTTCTCCTTTTCTCAACTTAAGCCCTGTTATCACGATATTATTTCTTCTACCCTCCTTCTCTCTTCTCTCCATTCTTAACTCAATCGCCCTTATTCTTCCTCCTGTCACCACCTTCTCCTTCTCGTTTCGACGCCCTCCCACTTTCTGTTCAATCATTCTCTTTACCTTGTTCCAGATACACTCCTGATCTTCTTCCGCTCTGCAACCCTCTCTCATATCTAACCCACCCTCTACTTCTCCGAACCTTTTGTCTGTCCTTTCCATCCATGCCCTAATATCCTCCCTCATCTGTTTCCGAACCTTTTCCTTCCTTACCAATACGGCCACTGTTTCTAAACTTTTTACTTCCTCCCTTCGATCTTTCCTTCCTTATCCCTAATCCTTACGTCCTCCCTCATACCCTTTATTTCCTGCCTGAGCGCCCTGATATCCGAAATCAGCAACCCTATCGTCTCCTTGTCCAGCTGCTCTCCCATCTTTGTAAGTGACCTGTGGTTTCTACCACTTTGCTTGCCTGGAGTTTCTTGCCTTCACGTTTCTCCCGCTCCACCAAGCAAGCCTTTTCCCCTTCCTTCACGCACCGCTAAAAACCGATCTAAGTTTTGAGTATACTGATTCCTTCCCGCCTGCCTCGCTTTCAGCGCTCTTGTTGTTACGCTCAGCCTGAACTCTGCCTACTCTTCTACCGGTAAGGAAGACTACTACCACTGCGGTGGCTGCCTTCTGCATTCGACAGATGCCTCTGTACTCCGTCACCGCTTTACTGCAATATCCCTTTGTTTTCCGATTTACCTCATTCCCTTTATTGATCAACTCTAGCAAGCACTTGCATACACCATCCTTTCTTCTCAACACTTTTAATAACTTCCTTACTCTCCTCAATAACTTAATCCCTCACAAAACAATTCGCCTTCCTCCTTGGTTACCTAACCACTTGAGCTTCCAACCTCATTCTTAATTTACACCTTCAGCACATATTCCATAAAACCTTATCAACAATTGTCAACTAACACACTCCACTACTACTACTAATGAATGTTGCTAAGTGTTGAAAGCATCAAGTCTCGTCAAAATCTCGCGCAACAGCGCAAGTGCTTCCTTTTGGCCATCAGCAGAGCGAATCGACGCATCCACAACCATGACTGGTCCATACCTAATCATCAGCGTTTTACAATAGTCGTTGCTGTACAATCATCATTGCTGCACAATCATTTCAACAGATTTGTTGTCATCACTCTTTTATAAGACATTCCTCCCGGAAGCAGGTTATGTCCAGTTCCATAAAGTATCAAAACTGGAAAGGGGATTTTGAAAAATTCGCGTCGTAGCTATTAAAACAGTAAATCAAAAGTTAGCAGTATGACGGTGGGATAATGTTAGGGGTATCCAAGTACGAATTCCTCAAAGCGTAATCCTAGGCAGTTATAGGTTCGCGCGTATAGCTCTACGGTGCTAAATCGGAACTATTTAGTATGGGCTATCAGCCACCAAAGGGGATGGGGATCAAGAGCGAGAAGGAGATGGTATCAGAGAGTGTGGTATGCGCACAACTATTTCGCCACAGCGTATCCTGCCTATGCGGCGTTCCTATCTGACCAACTGCTATAATTTATCAAGGCACGCCGAACATCCACCCCGTTTATAGTTTAATAACCAAAGGACGAACGGTCCTTAGCACGAGTATCAAGAAATGTCATTATGCTCAAAATTTTACCTAGGAACATCCTTTCCCTCTTCAGAGTTCCTTCTTCTAGATCTATTGGATCTATCTCCTGGCAACAAGGTAGTTGGAGAAAGTGGATGGATTCATGAAAAGAGCTTCATTAGAAGACTATGAACTAGAACCAGGTGGAGGATAACTATAACAATAATGATTACTATAACGAAGGGAGTGTAGTCGAGCAGCTTTGTGACAAGTAATGCTGTTTTACGGGCAGAAACGTTGCGAGCTGGCAACACTCTAACGACGTCATTACAATTACAAACGCTGAGACGTCGAGACTTGGTAGCACGATCCCCATCTCCATTCTCCTACCTTCTGGTGGAGGTACCGACCGCATCATTCTGCCTTCGTTTCGGAACACCCGTAGCTGAACTACTAGCTCATTTCCGGCGCAACTTCGTCGCCAGATTGGAAACGGGAGTTTAGGGACTCGCTGAAAATGGTGAGCTCTGTTAACCGACGAATCTCATTCTACTCTCTAGCAATTAGGATTAAACGTGACCAGTCGGCTGTTCCCTTTAGCATCGATTTCAATTTCATTTCCGACGCTACTACAAATCAGCGGTCTGCTAATCACACATCAACTCACCCTTTCGTCACTCTTCATTCAGTATCTTGTTCTACTCTGAAAGATTCTCAGGTCTGGATTAGCATTTTTAGATCACACTGAAGCATGGTAGATGTTTTTTATTTAGGCTAAAAAAATGTTCTTGTTTAGAGTCTGTTTTGTTTTCAAGTATGTTTTCCTCCCAGGATATGTATGTTTCTTGATAATGTTTTGATGGAAACTATGATTGTTGTATTCGATCATTTATAATGTAGGTCAAATCCTTGTCTACTTCTGACGTCTCGTATTGAGGCAGAAAATCAACCAAGCAAATTGTAACAGAATTAATGTAGGTCATATCCAACGTCTTGTTTGGGACAGAGAAGCAGTTCTGTTGCAGGCCGAAGAAGTCATCATTCATCCTGATTCGCTTGTGAAAGTTGCTTTCATGTCACTTGAGGATTATAACAAGAGTGATAAGAGCAAGAAGGAAATGTACCTTCTTGGAAAAATTTGCGTATTTATCTGTTTTCCTGGAAGAATACGAATGTTCTACGGATAAAACATATGTCCGTATTTAGGACCGCCCTGTTTGAATGCAATTATGTGCTTATTCATAACAATAAGCATGTTTTTCTGAGTCTTTCGGCAAGCACCATTGCATAGATCTTGTATGCTGAATTAGGAAGCGAATAATTGCTATCAGTCTTCTTTTCGGCTCCCCTTACCTGCCCACTCGCGCTTCATTATCTTTTCCGTCCTTGCCTGCTACTTTTGCTTCCCTCAACTTCCTTATCTGCATCTCTATTTCCTGCTCCCCCACGTCCTCGACCTAAACCCTCCCCCTTTCTCTGATCCAGTTATCCACCTTCCCCTCATCTTACCCCTGGAATTAACTTTCAAAAAACTCTCCGCGCCTCAAATTCTATATTATCACCCACCTCTCCCCCTTCCCTTCTTACCCCATTAATGTATTTCCACGCCTCTCCCTCAGATCTAATAATCTTCAATTCTTCCCCCCACGTTCTTTGCTTTCTTTTTTTTGTTACTTAAATATCGGAGACTGGTGAAATAGGGAAAGTGAGGTTAGGGTGACAAGAAGGAAATTAAAATGTTTTGTGAGGGATTAAGTTGTTTAGGGGAGCAAAGAAGTCCATACGAGTTTTAGGGAGAAAGAGTAGTGCATGCAAGTGGTTGCTAGGGTGGAGTAATAAAGGGAATGAGGGAAATAGGAAAATGAAAGGATATTGCAGTAAAGCGCAAAAGGAGTACAGAGACATCTGTCGGATGCAGTAGGCAGTCACTGCAGTGGTCTTTGTTACCGGTAGAAGAGTAGACAGAGATCTAGCCTGAGGGTGACAACGAGAGCGCTGAGAGTGAAGCAGACGAGAAGGAATTAGTCCACTCGCCACTTAGAACGATTTCTAGCAGTGCGCGAAGGGAGGGGAAAAGACTTGGTTGGGGGAGCAGGGGAAACGTGAAGGCAAGAAACTCCAGGCAAGCAAAGAGAGCATGATTGAGGAGAAAGTTGGAGGGCGTGGGGACGAGAAGGAAAAGGTGGTGACGGGAAAAAGAATAAGGGTAATGGAGTTAAGAATGGAGAGAAGAGGAAAAGAGGGTAGAACAAATAATATCGTGAAAGAGGGCTTAAGTCAAGAAGCGGAGAAGAAGAGAAGGGCGTGGAAGCGCTCTTCCAAGACATAGGGGAGTTTTAGGGCAAGGTAACTAAAGTGAGGTTAGAGGGGAAAAAGTGGAATGAAGTAGCGGTGGTGGAGCTGGAGAACTAGCAAGACAAAATGTCGGTGATGTGAAGTTAAAGCAGGATTGAGCGTGGTGTACTGGAGACATGGTGTGTTCTCCCCGTGGACCGATTCTCGTCCTTGTTTGCGCCCTTCCGAAATGCCGCCATATTCAGGAATGAACAAATCAAGTGAATTATCCTAAAATTATATTACATAGCACTCTAGGCTTGAATTCCCGAAACCCTTTCTAATTGGTTAATTATCCAACATGGCGGCGTTTTGGAAGTTTTCCATTGGTCGTGCGCAAGAACACACCGTGTCTCTAATACACCATGGGATTAAGGATAAGAGAGCATTCATCGATCACGATCTGACGTGGAAAGAGAGGAGACTGCAAAGACTGCTGAATGACGGAGCTAGAGAGGAAAGAAGTAAAGGGAAAGCGGTGAAGGTGTAATATCAAAAATGAAAGTAGAGGAGAAAATGATGATTTGGGATGAGGAGGAAGAGGAGTTGAGAGAAGTGCAGAAGAACTAATTTCGTACGAAATAGGGGGTACGGGAACAACAGGGCAGTGGAGTATTAAAGGTGCTCTTTTGGAATATAGTAGGTATAAAAAAGAAAGATTAGGACTTTTGGAGGTTTGGGCAGAGATTTGATGTTGTTTGACTGGTAGAAACGTGGATTGAGAGCAAGTAGTGGGGCACGATTGAACCAAGGATACCAAGGGATATTAGGTGTAGGCTTCAGCAGGCGGTCATGTTGAAGAAGAAAGTTAGAGAAATGCACGGTGTTGGTCTGGGGCAGGGGGTGCAAATGAGGGCTGCAAAGATAGGAGGTGTGAATTGCGAGTTTCTGATGATGTACAATGGAGATGGGATGGAGAGGATTAAAGGCTGGGTGGAGGAAGTTACAGGCGAGAGAGGGAGGGAAGAATGGTTGAATGGGGGGAGGGGATTCACATACGAGAATGGGGAGAGAAGTGGGTCTCTACGTGGATGGAGGAAGCTTTGAAAGGAGTGGTCGGGAATGGTATGATAACAGCGGACGAACACGGAAAGTACACGTATATGGGCAAGGTGGGGGCATCAGTGATAGAATATGTGGCCATGAATATGCAAAGGTGGGAAGAGACGAAGAGACTCAAAGTAGAAGGGAGGATAGAGTCGTACCATCAGCCACTGAGCTTATGGATAAGAGGGGAAGGCGGCAAAAGGCAAGAAGAAAGAGTTCCGATGGGAGAGAGAGAACTACGAACGGGGGAGACTATAGAGAAATACCAGAAGCAGTTGGGAGAAGTTCCTTCCGAAGGGGAGTTGGTGAAAGAGATATGGGAAGATCTGAAAGTGAAGGTGAAAAGGTGTGTGAGCTTAGAATCATGTGTAAAAGGAAAGAGCAAAGGAGAGAGAAAGATCTGGAAGAGGAGTTGAAAAGTGTTAAGACCGAGGGGGACGTGTGGAAGATAATTAAAAGGTTCAGAAAGAGAAGGGAGGGACAAGAGATAAGGTAAGAAGTGAGGTGAGGAGAGGGTTTTTGAGAGAGATGGGGAGAACGAGTTTTGGGGATCCTGCCAGGAAGCCGAGTATGTAAGTATGAGGAAAAATTCTTGGAAGAGAGGAGAAGTAGGATAGTGAGGGAGTGTTGGTTGAAGAAGGAGAATAGGAGAGGACATGAAAAGATGGAGGATGAGAAATTTGAATGAGATTGTTAAGAGGGATGGCATGGAGAGAGAGAAGGCGGAAGGAGAAGAGAGGAAAAGGGTATACAAAGGTGGAACACTGGTTGAAGAATGTAAGGAGGTGGAAAGGAGTGGAATGAGCATGGAGGTAATTCTGCATGAAAGTGGAGAGAAAAGAGCGATTGCATGGGTGGAGGGGCTGCTGAGTAAGATGCAGAGGAAGGGAAGGAAGGAGGAGGAGGAGGAATGGAGATAGAGAAGTAAGGAGCAGAGGACACTTCAAAGGTGATACTTATCAGTGTCTCTTCTCGCGGGTGTTATAACGAACGTGATGAAAGCAGAAAGGAGAGATCGCAGTTGTGTTGGGAGATGCAGAGTGTAATGATGCAAGGAAGTTGAGTGTGCTCAACAATGACTTGTCTCACCCACATCTGCGAAACAAAAGCTCATGTTCACTGTAGGTTTTTGACATTTCTCTGTGCATGTGTCAAACACGAACTCTACACGAGTGGTTTTAATAGATCGGCATATACCGTCATCATATAAATAATTACACAGACAGAAGAGTTTAAAAATGCGAATATATTTGGTTTGAATACATTAAAAAGTTGAATCTCTTTATCTACACAATTTTGAACTGCAATTGTAGAGTAAAGACTGTCCTCCAATTGTGTGAATTAAATCTGCAATTATTTTCGGAGTCGACGAGGCGAGAAAAATTCGCGACTCTTTCAATGGAGATCATTTGCGTCTATTTTATTGTCCACAACGTCTCCTCTTTTCCTCCCATTTCCACGGTCAATTCTGATTTTCGCATTAACAAGAAAGTACATCTCATTATAAGTTGACATAACTACACTGTCCCTATTAAGGAAGATCGCAGGATAATGTTCTGATGTTATAGTTCCACAAACTTGTCGTACTGGGAAGTCGATAATTGAAATTTTCATCAGAACATCTTTCCTACGAGCTTGATATGGCAAGATTTGATTACATTTATTCTCGGAAGGAGACGTTCTAGAGATAGGTTTTATCTTGTTAGATTTTTCCTGCATTTTTCCGTCCTCATACACTCCTACCTTTTTCCATCTCTCTCCTCTCATCTTTATCTCTTCTAGTAATGACCATTCCATTTCTTCGTTCATTACTCTCCTATCCTTATCTGGTAGATATCCCTTTCTTATCTCCATCACCATTACTCTCATTGCTCTGCCTTTCCTATTCCTCCTCCTTGCATTTTGAATCTGCCAACTGCTACCTCTTGGTAGCCTTCCTCTTACTCTTTCCCATCCTTTTTCATTAAGCCATGTTTCCACCTTTCGCTGTTCAAAATTTCTCAAAAATTATTGATCCTTTCCCTACAATCCTGCTATATTCCAATAACATATTTTCCATTCAACCCTTCCTTCCCTTTTCTTCTTGCTTTCTACTATTTCTTATTTCACCTCTTTCCTTCCTTTCTATTCCTGTCCCGTGACACCAAACTCTTGACTAATTTACCTGTCTCTTCATTCCAACTAGACCTTATATCTTGTATTTTTATCGTCCCATACTTGACCCACGTTTTCTTTCTGTTATTTTCCTCCTCTTCCGTAATTTTTTTCAACTTATACTGCACATTCCTTCGTTCCCATATCCAATCATCTTCTATTCTCTGTTCACTTCCATATAACTCCCTTTTCTTCAACATAATCTACCTCTTATCTCCCCTATTCTTGAATTTCACCTGCGCCATTTAGTACCTTCTTCCATCATCCCTTCCATTACTTCCTACTTTTTCCACCAGTACCTTCGAATTTATCCCATCTAACACTTCTTGTACACCTCCCTTCAAATCCTTTCCTTTTGATGTTATACCTTTTATAACTACATTTTTTCTTCTTTCTTCTCTCTCATCTCTTTTCTTTCTTCTTCCCGTATTCTTCAACCTTTTCCTATTCACATCCTCATTTCCTGATTCCCTTTCTTGGGGCATTCGGATTGCACCTTGCATTTCTTCAAACCTACTTTTCAACTCCTCTACTTTTCCCTTAGGGTCCCCCTGCTTCTCTAGTTTTTGCTCTAGGTCCTGCATCATTTTCCCTAATTTTCTCCCGTTTCTCCATCTCTCTCCTCAGATCATCCATTTCACACCTGATTCCCTGCTTTTTTTCATCCCCCTGTTCCTCTTGTCCCCTTTTCCGCATTCCCATCACCTCTTCAATCATGTTTCAAATATCATCTAAACCAAACTCCCCCCCCCCCCCCCCCCCCCCCCCTCCCCCACCCCCCACTCGCTCTTTGTTTTATC
>WSXT02095220.1:0-25884 GCA_011762715.2 Neuroterus valhalla
TAGCGTCGCCAAAACCATTACATCGCCGGTTGTGCGTCGAACAAGTTTCGTAATTATCTCCAGTATTTTTATACTACAATGTAAATTTATATCCTTGTTTTATAAATGAGTTTAAAATAAAAATATAAGATCTATCATTTTACTTTCTACCTAATACGAGAAACCGTACTCACAATTTTGGAGTCTCTGAAAAAAATATCCAAAAACATGTTTTAAATGTTCCCTCTCTTTGATTTTTCATCCAAAATAGCTGGTTAACGCACTCGACTTGTATTTTTGGTTCCTAAAAATGGCTGCCAAAGCAACATCGAATATGATCATTCTCCCGAAAGTTATTGTGTTCACAGATTATTTTTCATTATTTTTTGTGCGATCAAAAATGGAATTTTCGATTTTTCGAGAAAATTCAAAAAGCCATTTTGCTTTAATCAAAAAAAAATCATGAGGACAAATGGTTTCACATTCTACCTTCTACAAGGGACCGTACTTACAGTTTTTGAGCCTTGGCAAAAAAATGCTCAAAATGTTCCTCCTCTTTGATTTCAATTCAAAAAGAACTGGTTAGCGAACTCGACCTGTCTTTTTGCTTCGTAAAAATGTGTGCCAAAGGGCAATCCAATCCGATCATTATCTCGAAAGTTATCGAGCATACAGACTACGGACAGACAGACATCTTCGTAAAATCTATTCTTTCTGATTCAGGGGGTCTCAAAACGTGGAGATTTTATCAAATCCGCGAAAGTCAATTTTCACATGAAACCAATAGCTTCTCATTTAAAATGAGGATGTAAAAATAAAAATCGCACAATTCAAATCAAAGAGAATATCAGAATATTTCAAATCATAAGGCTGCCGAATGAAAACCACATAATCGGTCACGTAACAGACTGTCACATGCCTTGAAATGGAAGATTGAATTAAATTACAGCACATTTGATGTCTCAGGATCAGTGGCGTTCCTACCGGGGGTGTTAGGCAGAAAATGCAAACTAGTCTCAAATTCATCACTTTTTAACGGTGAATTCCTGCTTCTCTCTTATAATTTCAATGGAGCTCATGAAATGACGTTAAAAAGGTTTCATTTTTTTTTGAGCTCAGTAAGAGGAGAGGGAGGTAGGGGGCCCCCTAAACGATTCCCTACCCGGGCACCGCCAGGTCACGGTACGCCACTGCTCAGGATTGAATGTGATATCTTTCAAATTTTCCAAAAATTTTTTGAATTTTCGCATAAAAGAAAGAGTCGCATAACTCATGAGTTGCATGAATGATAATAAAAATTTCAGTTCGTAAAGGATACATTTAATCGTAAGGATACTATAAGTGTCCTACATGGTGCATTGAACTCTTTCAAGACTGGTTATTTACGATCAAGTTTCAACATAATATTTCAGTCCAAGATTTATCACACATCGTTAATAAAAGAATTCACCGTTATCTGCATTTTACATGGCAGTTAATCACGGAAATTGTTGTAAACTTTTATTCTCAACAGTAGAAAATCTTACAGTACACTGAAAAAGTTTGGATACATTATTTGTACCAAAAAAGGAAAAAAAATCCTGTAATTTTACTCAAGTCTTGAAGTTGAATAAAGGTCCGTTGCAACAGATTAAGATTTACTCCATTCTAATGATTCAGATTTTGTATGATCACATAGATCAATATTCTGCTTTTAACAGGAGGTCAGAAAATGAGGTTGAAATAATTAAATAGTGATATTCCCTTATTCAAACTAGGATGCTACACTCAGAAGTCAACATTTACCTCTTTTGAAGAATGAGAAGTTATATTAACTTTTTATTTTATGTCTAGACGCGAGTCTTAAAATGATCATGTTTATAAATGAATTGATGAGACATACTAAAATCAAAATATCATATCCCTAATTGCTTTTGTTTACTCTCAAGCCTACATATAAGAAAAACATATCAACACATAATCTAAAATTAAAGTTTGCAATAATTATTTTGGATAAATAAAAGAGTATGTAGAATTTTGATGTCCATTTTCTTATACATTCATATGATTCTAATTTTATTTCATTCTGAACACTTATTTTCTCTCATTTGAAAAATAAACAATGAGGATGATTTGTTGAATATGAATGAATTCCAAATAGTTTCTATTGGACGAGAATTATCGGATACAGAGAAGCGAATGGAAATGTGTAAAATTCATTGTCGACAGTTGAGATTCCTAGATACGTCAGAATATTTGAATCCATTTTAAAAAATACAAAAATAAGAATATTATCAAACATTGTATAATAATTGGATTGATTTTGTATAGAATTGTTTGACTCTGATGAAAAATGTTTCTGAATATAGATGTTCAAAATTTAGTAAGATCTTTTTGGTCAACCCTTATCAGATCACAATTGATTGGTATTATTGTAAAATCTCTGAAACGTCTATGTACCACTTCTTCTTAAGAAACTTATTTTTTAAGTCAATGTCGTTCGAACAACCTAGACTCTAATTCTGCAACAACTGGTTTTATGATATTTCTTTTTTTTCCCCTGTACATATCGGAAAACAATGCCCTGAATAGGGAGTGAGATTGCAAACAGTATAAAAACACTGAAAAATCTCAAGAATATTTACTTCTCAAGAAAAAATGTTTATAATTTTTCTGAAAACGGCATTCTTTTCCTCAATCGAGCTTGGAGTCAAGAGTAGTTTTGAGAGATATATTATTTTGTTTTGAATTGAGAAAGAGAAAAATCTCGATTGGGAATAAAGCTCGCGCTACGAGCTTGGCTACTCTCGATCCTCACACTTCGTGCTTGGTTTTTTTCATAGTGCGATGCGTATGCAGAATCGCAAATATTTCAGAACTGTTAGAAAACTCTAGGTTTGAAATTGTTATAAAATTCGTTTCAATTTTTGATAAATAACAGTTCGAATTTATTTACTGAAGGCTGTGTTATCCTAAAGAAACAGATTATCTCTACAATAATCGCCCTCGAAATCCACACTTCGCATAACTTGACTAGCAAATAGAATTTTTCACTGTTTTAAAATTGCTATCACTATAAAAACGAAAAATGTATTTCAATGTGGGAAATAAACTGTAGAAATTTTTGTTGTGAATAATTTTGCTCATTATTGTGACTCCATGGTTCCACTCTAACCGACTCATATCCAGGTATCCTCTCAACCTCTCAACCTCTCTATCATCTTCTTTAATATCTCCGCCTTTTTTCTGCCTCTCCGTGTCAGCGATTAAGATTGCGAAAAGCCTTAGGTTAAGCGTGTACCACTACCTCAACCCCCTATCCATCTAGGAACCCTCCGAGATCCTGTTAACCCTACTCACCCTATCCTCCGTATCTTTATACACCTCTCTTACCCTGTCTATCAGACTTTTCTCTACTTCCCCCTCTCCCATCACCTCCAACACCCTCTCCCTATTCACTGATAATATAAACACTTTGTTATCCACGAAAAGCACGTCAACTTTCGACCTTTTCTTCACTATTTCTTCATCTACCACGTGCTAAAAAATATAAATATTGCCGATAGTGCTCCTACCCAATCCGAATCCCGCCTACTTCGTCGGCAATATACCTTGCTTCTCAACATCTTTCCATAACCTCTCCACCAATATCATTGCGTAAACTAAGTAAAACGTGTTTATGAGTGTGATTTCTCTATAATTTTCCAGCTAGACTGTATCTCCTTTCCTGAGCAGTGGCACTATTAATCCCTAACTCCACTCTCCAGTGAATCCCGGACCTCCCTAAACCGTCTTCACTACCTCTTTCAACCTGTCTCTTACTGCTGTTGTACAGAATATTCATGCTTTATTCTGCGCCACGACCAAGTCTGCTACCTTCGACCATCTCAACTTTCTTAGTTGTGCCTCTATCTCCTCGTCACTCAAATCCTACCCACCCCCTTTCCCCCGTTCTTCTGATCCCCTTATCTTCTTTTCGTTAGTCTAAGCCCTGAAGAAACTCTGTGAGAAACTCCCTCCACTCTTTACTCCTTATCTTATCACTTATCCCCTCCCTACGGTTTTTAAACCTACTGATCATCTTCCGCGCGCCCCTCTTGGTCTTAACACTTTTTTACTCCTCTTCCAGATATTTCTCTCTCTTATGCTCTTTCCTTTTACACATAAACCAAAACTCCTTTCTCATCTCTACGTTCTCCTTCGTTCGCCTTCCTCTACCTTCTCCTCCTTTCCACAAAACCAATAACCAAAATTTTCCCCATCCATGTAGAGACCCCCTTCCTTCACATTCTTGCATTGAATCCTCCCCCCACCCCCCTATTGCAACCATTTCCTCCTCTCTTCCGCCTGTAACATCTTCCTCCCTGCCTGTATTCCTTTTCATCCCATCCCTATTGTACACCATCACAAACTTCCCGTTATGATTCTCTCAGTAGACTTATCTTTCTTCTTCAATCTGACCGCCTCTTGGTGCCTCCGTCTGAGCTCCCTTGGAAGCCTTGGTTCTATATTACCTTGCCCCTCGCCCTTTACCCACGTTTCTACCAGTCAAACAACATCAAATCCCCGCACGAACCTCTAAAAGCCTCAACTTCCTTTTTTATCTCTGCTACATTCCATAAGAGCCCTCCATCACCCCACCGCCCCGCTGTGTCCCATCCCCCTATTTCCTACGAAATAAATCCCTCTGTACTTATCTTATTTCCTCTTTCTCTCATCCCACACCAGCATTGCCTCCTCTTTTTTTCATTTTCTGATATCCTCTCTTTACCGCTCTCTCTTTACTCCTCTAGCTGCTAGCCCTGTCATTAGGTATTCTTTGGATTTTTCTCTCTTTCCACGTCGGACCGTGATCAATAAGACCTCCTTGTCCTTAATCCTGATTTTATTTTGCATCACCACCAACTAATCTTGCCAGATCTCCAACTCCATCACAGCTACTTCATTCCCTTTTTCCCCCTGTAGCCTCATTTGCGCCACCTTGCTTCGAAACTCTCATATGCCTTGTAGCAGCACTTCCACTCCTTTCCGTTCTTCCTCATTTCTCAACTTCAGCCCTCTTATCACAATATTATTCATTCTACTCTTCTTCTCTCTCTTCTGCATTCTTATTTCTATTACCCTTATTTTTTCCCTTACTTTTACCTTCTCCTTTTCTCTACCACACTCTCCCACTTTCTCTTCAATTATCTTTATTCAATCTCTAATCATTTCTGCTCTCCTCTCACTCTGCAACCTACTCTCATATTTAAACAACCCTCCACCTCCAATAACCTTTGTTCTGTCCCTTCCATCCATACCCTAATATCCTTTCCCATCTGTGTTGTCACATCTCTTTCCTCCCGTACAAAGACGGCCACTGTCGCTAATCCTCCTACTTTATCAACTCAGATCTTTTATCTCTTTTTCTCATTTCTCCCTCATTGCTCTTACGTCTCCACTATAGCCACACTTTTTACCTAAGCCCCCTTATTTCCGATATTAAAAACCCCCTCGTCTCCTACTCCAGCTGCTCTCCTATTTTTGTGATTGACTTGCGGGTTCTATCGCTTTTCTTGCATGAGGTATCTCTTTCTTTATTGTTCCCCTATCTCCCTCAATCCAGCCTTTCCCCTTCCTTCGCGTACCGCTAGACAGCAAGCTACGCGTGGCGAATAGACTGATTCCTCTCGTCTGCCTCACTCCCAGGTTCTACCACTTTTGTTGTTACCCTTCCCCTAGGTGTCTTCCATAGTTTGAGCGGAAAATTGCAATTTTTCATTCTGTCAAGTGCAGACATAATCACCAGACATTCTTAGATGTTTATTGTTTTCTATAGTAAGAGTTATTTGACCCAGTAAGCTGCTATGCAATTACCCTTGACCCCAACAAACCAGTTTCCTTAACCCTCGAGCCCAGTGAGCTGCTACGCAACAACCCCAGACCCCGACAAACCAATTTTCTTGACCCTGGAGCCCAGCAAGCTACTATGCAATAACCCTGGACTCCCACAACCTAATTTCCTTAATCCGCGAGACCAGTAACCTGCAAGTCTATAACCCCAGACGTCTACAACACAGTTTTCTTAACCCTTGAGCCCAGTGAGCTGCTATGCAAAAACAATAAAGCCCTACAACCTAATATTCTTAACCCTTGAACCCTATAAGCTGCTTTGCAATAACCGCAGACTCCCAAAACCCAGTTTCCTTAACCCTTGAGTCCAGTGAGCTGCTATGCAATAACACTAGAGCCCCACAACCCGATTCCCTCAGCCCTCGAGCACAGTAAGCTGCTACGCAGTAACCTCAGATCCCCAAAACCCGATTTCCTAAACCTCGAGCCCAGTAACCTGCTATGGAATAACCCTAGACCACAAAAAATGAATTTCCTCAATCCTCAAGCCCAGTTAGCTGCTATGCAATAACCCCAGACCTTCACAACACAATTTCCTTAATCCTCGAACCAGTAACCTGTGAATCTACATTCCTAGACAACCACATCCCGATTTCCTTTACCCTCAAGGCCTGCGATCCCCAGACACCCACAACGCAATGTCCCGAACCCTCGAGCACAGTAACCTGCTATACAATAACCCCAGACCTCTGCAACCCAGTTTCTTGAACCCTCGAGCCCAGTAAGCTCATATGCAATAACCCCAGACCAGCAAAAGCCTTCGGGTGCACTAGGTGTGGTCTCTGGTTCCGGAACTTCAAATTTTGTAGGACAGTGTTGTTTACTGAAATAGCAAATGATCACTGACAACATATCTGATAGATGTAGGACTCTGTTCTACATCACTGAAAAATGGAGGTTTACTGCAGAAATAGTTTTGGCGTTTGTCAAAGGATCATTCGGATACGGTCATAATCTTTTATTGTTCCTTCTTGCGGTACGTCTGTAAAATATAACACGTGTTACCATGTTCGGCAAAATTACATTAATCTTCTTATCGCATAATTGAAGAGATAAGAATCCCTCACATTGCTCGAGAATACTATAAACCTACTTTGTTCTTACACAATTTTCTGGAAAAAAACAGACTCGTTAAAAACAAGTACCATGAAAAATAAATCCTCCACTTCATTGATCTTACAAATATTTGATGCAATCACGAGTAGCAGAAGAGATAGCGACTGGTATATAAAAGAATCAGAATAATCGTTCATTAATTTTTCAATATTCATCCGGTAAACTATTTCATATTCTTAAATAAAAAGTCTATAGAAAAATGATATTCTCTGTAATGACAGTGTTCATCGCATTAGCGGTTTCACCGGATCCCGTTGGTAAGTATAGAATAATGTGCGTTATATTAAATCCATCATTAGCAGTTTGACTCTAACCGTTCCGTACAGGGAAAATTTCAGCATTAATTCTCGATATGAAATTGTTCTAATCAAGAGTCCTGTCATTCTAATGAGCGGAACATGGTTCAAATTTGAAATGTGTTTTTACTCTTTGGTCGTAAAATCTCCAAGTTTTATCATTTAAATTAATTTTCTCCTATGTCTTCTTCCAGAATCAAGTGAAACAAGGTCTAACTCAGTGCATGTAAGAGAAAACCCAATAGATACCCTAGGAGGAAAATGGTTCCCCAGGGAGAAAATTGTCGATACATCAGGTCTTTGTCTGAAAACTTCTGAAGGCAAATACGAAGCAGTTCCACCAGAATCTAATTTTCTCAGATTCAAGGATTTTTACATTGGGAGAATCGTTGACGAATATGTAGAACTTTTATTCGATTCCGATGGCGATGTCATATTTCAGGATAAGAGAAACCCTGAGGATAAACTACTTGTAGGTCCAAGAAGGGCTAAAGAAATCGGCATTCCGGGACCTCTTAGTGAAGTAAAAACCAAAGTCGAAACCATTTTAGGGGAGGAGAAACAGAAGAGAGCTCCAAAACCTGGCACGAGCAATGTAACTATGAGAAATTGGATCTTTTATCTAAAATAGGTTACGTTACCTGTACAAACAAGAAATATCTACAATTTGTTTGCACAATATTAAAAAAAAACCGTGTGAAGAGTTGCAAACATTTCAAAACTTTCAAAAACCTTCACTTTCCAGAATTTTCATAAAGTTGTTTCAATTTTTAATTGATAAAATTTCAAATTAATTTACCTCAGGCTCTATCGGCTTCAAGAAACTCATTCTCATCACGATACACACCCTTGAGATTCTAATTCCGCATACCTTGGCTGACAAATGGAGTTTATCACTGTTTAAAAATCGTTATCACAATTGAAACTGAAAATATAGGCCACATTAGAAAATATTTCAAATAAAATTTGGAGACCTTTTTGTGGTTAATAATTTTGCTAATTATTACTTGAAACCAGAACCGTTGGTCCAAAATAGCTAGTTTACGAACTCTTCTTTCTTTTTCTGGCCCTTAAAATGTGTGCCAAAGGTGAATCCAATGGGCATTTTCTCACAGACGAAAAACATCTACAAAACTATTTCATAACATACGTTATGATCACTGAATATACGACTAATGTATTATCCTGTTTTACAAAAGTTATTCCTGTATCCTACTTGTATTTGAATTGTTTTGAACCAAATAATTATTGAAATAATAGGAATGTGAATTCATTTGACTGCCCACTTTCAACTTATGTTCCAAAGAAACAAAATTGTTTAAAATTGTCCTTTTTTCGTCTACGCGACGCTCGCAAACAATGACAGCGTTTCTTCTGGAAAGCGGTTTTCCGAATTTCAAACTTCAAAGATGGTGCGTTGCCTACTTTTTCAACGTAAGGATTTGCTCTCAGCCTCCAATTCAAGAAATGCATCCCACTGTCTGATCCTACACGTAACTTTGTATCTAGAAAGTTGTCTCTTCTCTTATAGGCCTTTACTTATTAAAACAGCTGTTTCGGAAATTTCTATCCGTTTATGGAATGTGTATCTTGTAACGTGGCAAATTTTTGACCAGCCACTTTTCCTATTTCATTTCAATAAATGCCGTTACGGATTCCGTTCTGGCACGTGGAACGACACTCCGAAGACATTTTTTTAGGGTAATTGTAAGTATTAGAGGCCTCATGCTTTTTTTTTTTATTTTTCTGTTTGCGACCTTGCTTCAACACTATTCAACGAGAGACATCGAGGGATATCTGGAGCTCTAGAGGCCTATAGAGAACTTGGATTCCGTTCGCTGTCTTTCTCTCACTAAGAATCGAGACTCGAGTTGAATCTGGTACCCGCATGCCCGTTTGCTGTCTTCAACTATCCTGGAAATCGACGTGATTTCATTGAATGTCTCCAAAGCCAGGGACGGAGTCGAGTCTTCCTTAAGCTTTGGGAATGACTTATTATTCGCCTGGGAGCGAAACCGTTGTCCACGTTAGCTATTCTTTTGAGGGAGGAATCGCTCTTACAGTCCCTTTCAGGGCCCTGCACGCCAAGGCACGGGATGCAATATTCCAAATCTACTCCCAGACTCCCGCGATGGAATAAGAATCAGGTCTGTTCACCTAAGATTTGTTGCGGTTTGTTGCCAATGCGGGTTTACTCGCTCCAGAGAGAACGAGAGTCTCGTCATACCGGAAATGCTATGGATTTCTTTTCTCTCAAGTTTCCTCTAATTAAATTACAAGCTTGCTGTACGAAGCTGCTCCTGCACAACAGCAACGTGACGACAGCAGAGAAGGTCTGCCGCGAGGACCCACTAATCCGACGGCAGCGCAAGGGAAGCACCCAATCAGCGTGAGCCACTAAAAGCCCGCCCAAAGGAGTTGGGACGACGCGCTCGAGTCTCTACCTGCTACGTTCTTTTTCGTCCCGCAGCCTCGTACCAGAAGGAGGCTGCATTAACTACTTTGTAGTCAACTTCAAAAATTAGCTTCAGTGTTTCCCTCAGTTAGAGGTAAGGTCAGTTTGTTAATTTTGTGAGGGGAGATTCGAAGGAATCCCCAGTGTTCAGCCTTTCATGTCATGAATGGTGAGAAAGTTAGTTTTTCTGCCTGAACACGTAGAACCTCGCAGGTTTCTTATCTTTGATGAAATGATTTGCTCGTTCTTGACTGCTGTAACGTGGAAAAATTGGCACCCACCTGGCACCATGGGCCTTACTTCATTATCCCCCCCCCCCCCTTCCGTTTGCATTTTCCGCTCCCTACTTGAATCACATTTTGCTGTCTTTGTTCATGGCCGCCATTGTGTACTGCATGGCTCAAGCTGTTTGTTTAATATTGCGTAGTTTATGAAATACCCGTAAAATATGGAATTTTGCATCTCACTTATCGACTCATAAATTGCCTTCCCTGGAAGTGTCAGCGGGTCGCTAGAGCCCACCTAGGTTAATTGCGATAGTCAATAGTTACTTTTATTCTGACAATGTTTTTCTTTGGTTCGACTCATTGCCCCTTTAGAATTGAAAATCTTAAAATAGGGCGCCTTCCAGGTGCTTCCGAATAATGAGAAGCCCAAATATTCAGATACCGACACCCTCCAACAAGAGTTTATTGCGCCCTTGGAGATCAGTGATGATGTACACACCTGTATACTAGGTCATTTGCTTGTGTTCTTTCTTTTCTTGTACTAGGAAAACTGGGGCACTGACATGGAAAACGTTTTCATTAGCGCGTCGATCATAGAGAGCTTCAGATTTTGAAAATGGGCAGGGAAACGCGCCGGTTCACCGTACAAAATCTCATATGGCAAGAATTTGGTGGCCTCGTTAATAATATTGTTCGCGAATATGTTAATATGTCCAGAACAACCTTTATCCCCTCTGATAAGGCTTGAATGGAACTCACGTATGATAGTCTTTCTCTGTGCGATAGGAGCGAAAATGCACAGCTTTTTGCAGTGCGTTCTAAGGGAGTTCATCTATCCCGTTTCCTGTCTTCAAAGCTCGATTCAAATTGGTCTTCGTACCCTCCATGGCGATTCTCCTGATCCCGTTAGCTTTCCATCCTCTTGGCCCTTGATAACAGTTTTATTGGAATCTTGGGCAGTCAGAGTTTGCTCTGATTCGGTATCAGAAGCGCTGAGACGTGCGGGAAGCTCTGAAGTTGGAGGGAAATGATTGCTCTCTCCCACTAAATTTTTTGGGTCTTATTCAGATGATTCTCCGTGTTTACTTTACCGGCAGCTGCGGGATCGACTTCGCTGACCGTTTCAGATTTTATGGATCGAGCTATCGATTTGCGCCGCTGCCTGGGCACGTAATCGGGATCGTCTTCATAGCAGGAAGCATATTTCTGTGGATAAAATGCTCGTTTATTCCTATAAATTGTACTACAGGGAGGTAGAACGTAACGACTTTCCGCGGTCGTCCACGGCCTTACTTCAACCAGCGTCCGTGTTATCGGAAAACACCTCGCCAAGCTTTCGTCCACTTGATTTCTCGATTACGCTTCGGCGTTTTTGTTAATTCTACCTGGCTTTCATTTGATTTCACAGCCGAAATCTTCGAACATTGTTCGCGAACGCGACAATCGCGACGAAGGATCCTTAACGGAATAGAGCTAGACAAGAGCCTGATGGTCAGTGACCATCATCTTTCCCTAAATCATTAAAAAATTAGGGATTTCAATCAGGAAAGATTTTTTTGTGGTAATCATTGCAGTATCAAGGATGTTTTTGTTTTTATTCATCACAAAATTCAATTATTAGATCATTTTCGTTCTCCAATTTATTAAGATTCGAGGATCGTATCAGAAAAGAGTTGAATACGTTTTTGATTCTAGCTGAATTAACGTGTTTAATCGAATGGATGCCCAATCAGCCAGGGCTTCTTCCATTTTCAATCAAATTAGAATTGTAGCATCGTATCAGTAAAGGGAGTTACCTAACTTTTTGCCCGCAATTTATCATAGAACGAATAGTATTGCAAAAAAATATTTTAAAAAAATAGATCACTGTGTAAGTTAAATCATACGACTGAAGCTTATGCCCCCTAAGGAGGATAGATAGAGAACTCTAGATAGATGGATAACTCTAACCGACTCCTGTCCAGGTATCTTCTCAACCTCTCCATCATACTCTGCAAGGCTTTTCCTCTTTTTGCCAATAACAGTTTGTCATCTGCATACGTGGCTGACCAAATTCTAAACCCTCCCTCATCAGTCTCACTCTCCCTACCTCTCCTTCCTCCAGCTTCCTCTCCGTATCCGCGACAAAGATCGCAAAAAGCGTTGAGCTAAGCGGGCAACCCTGCCGCAACCCCCATCCATCCAGAAACCCTCCGAGATCCTGTCCACCTTTCTCACCCTGTCCTTCTCTTTTAAGATCTACGAAAATTGCGTAAACTCTTGACCTTCCTTCTGCTATTTCTCTGTCCACCACATTCTGCAAAATATAAATATTGTTGATAGTGCTACTACCTGCCCTGAATTCTGCCTGCTTCTCCGGCAATACACCTTGCCTCTTAAAATAATTTCGTAACCTCTTATTCCAGAAGTAAATTTACGCAAGGAATCAAATGGCGGCCTTCATTTTTACCTCGAAGTTTACCTTCATGGCTTTTTGAAGGTCAACTTTGTTTTTCCAAATGGAAACCCCCTTTTTCACATCTGCAATTGATAGAGCGGAAAATTCTACGTTCAGATACGTACCCAAGTCAAAGGTCAATGGTAACGTTCAAGGACAGTTAGAGCACCCCAAAACGTGAGAGGCAAAGGGACTCACGCTAATCAAGCACCCCGAAGGGAACAGAATTTATTACGTCCACGTCGTTGTTTCTCGGTGATGCTCAACGTAAGCGTAAACTGATTGAAAAAAACCTTGAAAACCCTTAAAGACCATCACCAAGATCAATAAAGAGCTCACCAATGGATTTCTCGTGAAAATTTACTTCAGGAATTGCACTGATCTTTTGGGAAACTTTGTTAATTTCAAAAAACCTCTAACTGACCTTGAACGTTACAATTGACTCAAGTACGTACCTGAACTTAAAATTTCTCGCTCTATCGATTGAAGATGTAAAAAGGGGGTTTCCATTTGAAAAAAAATGACCTTCAGAAAACCATAAAGGTCAACTCCAAGGTCAGAATCAATGTAACCATTAAATTCCTCGTTGAAATCTACCTTTCGAATGACCTTCACTTCTTTGGAAAATATTTTACCTGAGGAAATATCCAACCGTCCCGGGACTTTGTAGACACCCTCTATATTTTTCTAGGGTAAGCAGATTGCTTTCAAATCATCATGTTTCCGTAGATAAAAGGATATTTTTCCAATATTTTGCGTTGTTGAGCTGTAGATTTGAATTTTCGAATTCGAATCCTCAACCAACGTCCAACAATCAAGTTAAATCTGAAATTCCTCGAAATGGATTAAAAGGACCAAGAATTCAATGATCGAATATTGACAAACACTGGAATCTATCTATAGTACAGTAGAATAATCTTTTGAGATCAAAATTTTCCGGAGCGAGATGAAATTTTAGGGGTTTTTAGAGAATCATGAAAGATCCAGTTTTCGAGTTTTAGACCTCCCACTTCTTGTGGTTTTTTGACTATCTCGATTTCGAAGGTAAGTCAGTTTTCCGCGTTCTTCTGGATAATTTTTACAGTTAGTCAATAGGGTTATTCCATTCTTTTTTAAACAGGGAAAATATCTAACACACGACACGAATTTCAATATTAGTTTCTATCATAGTAAAGCAGTGACCAATGTTTATAACAAAAAAATTAGGGATGAAAATGTTTTGACACACTACAAATTTTTTAATCAAAATTTGTAGAGCAAAATTTATCGCACAATTTTTTATTTGAAAAATTTTTGCTATCGTTCGAAATCGTTTGCTCTGGAATCGACGCCAAATTAAAAACGATGCATATGAAATCTTGTCCCACAAATAGGAATTTTCCTGTACAAGCTGCAATTTAAGTGGTTGTTAGAGGACTATTAAAGATGAAATTTCCCGCATTGGCTTTGAAAACGAATGCGGTAAATTCTTACGGAAAACTTTGATTTTCAATAATATGATTAAATCTTCAACAAAAACATCCAGATTATTAAACCCGGAAATATGAGTTTTTAATCAAAAAATCGAATTTTCAACTAAATTGTCTCGAATGAAGGGAATGGTTAAATTTCTAACCAAATCGTGAAACTTGAAATGTTTAATAAAGCAGTCATTGTTAACCGAAAAGATGAATTTTTGAAAGGAAAAATTAATTTTTCAACAAAACAGTTTAACAAATCTCAATCAACAAAAGGATATCATAATTGAAAAAAAAACCGTTAAGTTGAAGAGGAGAGTTAAATGTCCAGCCAGGGAAGATTCTCCAGTCAAAAGAAGGAAAAATTTTTACGACGTTGAAGTTTGCTATAGATATAGATCTGAAGTTATGGACAGCAATTGAAGAAAAAACTATCAGTCCTATCATGGAACTTAGGGGATCACTGTATTCGTCTCAGCCATATTTCTCGGAGATATTAAAATCGAATTGAAAAATAATTTTTGAATAAGAAATTGTTTAAAATTATCAAAACGTTGTTTCGAACTAATGTATCAGGCCGATAACAATTCCGAAAAGCATAAACAGATGATGAATAGAAACGCCTTGTGGAGATTTGTCAATGGCTGCAAAATATTAATAACCTAAACATCAAGATTGTTTGCAAAATTTGTTTGACGTTTTCGACTATCCAACATCTAAGAAAGTTGACTATTGACATTCTCGTATGAATACTCGTATTATCTCCTTTTAATTGTATGTGAATAGCGATCTCAGTAATCGAAATTACGCCTGTTTTTCATGAAGATAAGACAATGTACTCAATGATGAAAGCTGATCTCTGAATGTTTGGAAAAATGTTTAAAAAATTTTTCAAGTTCACAAAAACATCGTGTCAGATTTGAAAAATTATTTCGAAATATGGGAAAAATTCCAGGCCACAATTGCTGTATTACACTGAATCCACATACTTTCCTTATTCTCACACTCTGATTTTTTTAAATAATTATTTCAAGCTCCTATCTTTCCGTGGTTCTCTCATTCCATTCTTTATACTTTTTAAATCCTTCTCCACATCTTTTTGCATTCCCTTTTCCAGCACAGTTTCACTATTCCTTTTTTTTTCTTTCCGAATCTTTTATTTTGGAACCACTCTGTCACCTTCACCTTCAGATCTCCCTTTATCCCTTCCACTAAGTCCCCTTCAAATCCTACTTCTCCTAATAGTCTTTCTTTCCCGTCCAAATCTCCCTCCCCCATCCAATCTTCTTCTCCTCTTTCCCTCCTGCTACCTTCCCCTCTTTTCCACAAGACCAATGGCTGATGGTTTTATTCTATCTTTCCACCTACTGCGAATCTCTTCGTGTCTTTCCACCCTTGCATATACATGACCACATAGTCTATCAATGATGCCCTCGCCTTACTCAAATACACAGACTCTCCGTGTTCGTCCCCTGTAATCATACCATTTGAGACCGCCCATCCTCTATCCACCATCCAGTCTCTTAAAATATCTTCTTCTTCGTTCATAACCGTGTCCTTGAATCTCCTCCCAAAACTTTCCCTATCCCCCTTCCTCCCCCATTCTAGCATTGAAATCCCCCCTAGTATAACCATTTCCTTCTCTCTCCGGCCTATAACGTCTTCCTCTTTACCTTCATTCCTTTCCATTCCATCCCTGATGGACACTGTCACAAACTTGCACGTTATCTCCCCTATCTTTACAGCCCTCATCCGCACCCCCTGACGCTTACCACCACCATGAATTTCCTCTTCAAAACCTCCCCTGATCCCCGTTATAATTTCCCTGTAAGCTTTACCTTTCTCCTTCAATCTGTCCGACTTTTGGGGCGTCCGCCTAATCCCCCTTGGTAGCATTGGTTCTATATTGCCCTAATTTTTGCCCTCTACCCACGTTTCTACCAGTCCAACAACATCAAATCCCTGCACATATCTCCGAAAAGCCTTATCATCATTTTCTATCCCTGCTACATTCCAAAAGAGCCCTTAATCACTTCACCGCCTTGCTGTTCCCCACTCCTCTATTTTCTACTAAATAAGTGCCTCTTCATTTCACTGAACTCCTCTTTTTCTTATCCCAAATCAGCATTGTCTTCTCTTTTCTCATTTTCTCATATCCTACCTTCACCGCGTCAGATACAGATCAATGTAGACGTTCTCATCCTTAATCCTGATCTTACTTCGAATCATCCCCAACTTCATTATCCAACTCCACCACCGCTACTTCATTCCCCTTTTTCCCCTGTATCCTCACTTGAGCCACCTCGCCACGAAATTCTGATATGCTTTGTAGCAGCGCTCCCACTCCCTTCCGTCCTTCCCTGCTTTTCAACTTTAGACCCCTTATCAAGATATTATTTCTTCTACTCTGCTTCTCTCCATATTTTATTCTATTGCCCTTATTATCTACTTGTCCCAGATACATTTCTGCTCTCCTTCCATTCTGAAACCTCCTCTCATATCTAAACTACCATCTACCTCAACGAATCTTTTGTCTGTCCTTTCCATCCATACCCTCATATCCTCTTCCGTCTGTGTTATCTCATCTTTTTTCTTCCGTACCAACACGGCAACTGTCTCTAACCCTCCTACTTTCTCAAATCGGATCTTTCATCTCTTTTTCTCATTTCTCTCCCTCAACCCTTACGTCCTCTCTCATAGCCTTCTCTTTTTGCCTAATCCTCCTCTTTTCCAATATCAACAACACTATCGTCTCCTTCTACACCGGCTTTCCTATTTTCATGATTGACTCGGCGATTCCATAGCTTTTCTTGCATGTGGTATCTCTTACCTTCTCGTTTACCCCGCTCCCTTAATGAAGCCTTTTCCCCTTCCTACACGTACCGCTAGACAGCGAGGTCGTGGCGAGTAGACTGATTCCTCCCGTCTGCCTCACTTCCACCGCTCTCGTTGTAACCCTCTATTTTAAACCTTTACCTCATCCTCTTTATTACTCTACCCTACCACGCTCTTGCAAACACCGCTCTTTTCCATTTACAGTTGTTTGCACTTCTTTGATTTCCTCAACAACTCAATCCCTCACGTAACAATTTACCTTTCTTGTCGTCAACCTAACCCCACTTTTCCAATTCGACTTAACTTTACCTCCCCAACACATAAAAAACGACTTCTCCTATCCTTGACTCACCTTTCGCACCCTCACTCATCACCAGAACTTCCACCCTCGCCCTCAATTTACACTTACGGCACAAATTCCGTAGGACTTGTCACCACCCATCAACTAGGACACTCCACTACCGCCTCCAAGATGTAAGTCTTCCCTCGAAAAGGAGGGAAAAATAGAAGAAGGTAAAGGAAAGGAAGGAAGGGGAAAAGAAAGAGAGAAAAGAAAAAAAATAGGATGAGGGAGAGAGAGAAGAAAGAAGAAAGGGAGAAGGGAAGAAAGGAAGGGAAAGGGAAGGAAGAGAGGACGGGAGAAAGGACGAAAGCAAAGAAAGAGAGAGATAAGGGAGGAGGAAAGGACAGAAGAGAGGGGAAAGGAAAGGAGCGATGAAAAGAAGAAGGGAGAAGGGAAGAACAGAAGGAAGAAGTAAAGGAGGAAAGAAGGCAATAAATCAAGAAAGAAAAGAAAAAGGAGGAAAGAAAGGAAGAAAAAAATGAAAGGAGAAAGGAGGGATAAAGGGAAGAAGAAAAGAAGGAAGAAGAAAAAGTAGAAGGGAAGAAAAGAAGGGAGGCAAAAAGGAAGAAAGGGAGGAAAAAAGGAAGAAAGCGAGGAAGGGTGGAAGAGAGGATGGAAGAAAGGGCGGAGGGACGAAAGGAGTAGATAGAGAAAGGAAGGAAGGAAGCAAGGGAGAAAGGAAGGGAGGGAGGTAAGAAGGAAGAAAGAAAGAAAAAATGGAATAAGTCAAGGAAGAAAGGGAAAATGGGAGCCTCCCTTATTATTTATTTGTACGGAATTAAATAACTTAATCAGGTAAGGGTTTAGTTCTTTTTTCGATTATAGACAATGTGTTGACTCAGAACTGGTAAAAAAAACAAATGATGAAAAATCGATCTTGAACTATACAGGAAAGTGATTTATCAGGACCCTCGGAAAGTTAGCAAAATGTGCTTCGAAAAATTATTCTTTTCATAGTCTCCCATTCTGTTTCATGGCAATTTTTCGGGTTCCTTTCCCTATTACCGTTCAAGAGCCTTCTATTTCCAAAGATACAAGTTCCAAATCCACAAAAATTGGAAAGAATTCTTCTCCTTTTTGAAGCTCTTATGCTCTTTCTAGCTAGCTCTGTAAATTTCTACTGCTTCGAAGTTTTTGAGGAGTGAATGTTAAGAAGATTTCCTAACACAATCTTATAAATAGAATAAGAAAAGGAAACAAGAGTAAGTTTTAGAGAATAGAGGTATCTTTGTCTGTTCTGGTTGACGAGACTCATCAGTTTTTCCATAATCTTTTTTTGATAATCTTTCAGATAAAAAGCCCTCAGACAATTATCGAAATACAGTCATGATTTCAGCCAACATTGGAGTTCGAAAAAAAGTGAGCATGATCGCAAAGAAGTTCAAAAGTGCAAATTTCGATAGAAAATTTCTATAAATTTCCAGACATATTTGGAACTTTTGGTCATTTATGGTAATTTTATAGGAAAATATGGTGACTTACCATAAATCACCCAAAATTCAATTTTGGAAATGTCCATGAATCTCGAGAAACTCATAAGAATTCTCGGTAATTTATAGTAATTTCACAGGTAATTTATGGTAACTGAGAATAAGTAACCCGAAATTCAATTTGAAAATTTCCATAAATGGAAATTTCCGGTTATTTATGGTAATTCCACAGGGATATATGGTAACTTACCATAAATTACTGAATATCTAATTTAAATAATGTCTCCAGATTTATGGATATTTATGAAAATTTTCGGTTATTCATAATAATTTTACAGGTAATTTCTGGTTTCTCAAGATAAGTAACCCGAAATTCAATTGAAAAATTTCAATAAATTTTCGGTAATTAATGGTAATTTCACAGGAAAAAATGGTCACTCACCATAAATCACCTATAATTCAATTTTGATAATTTCCATAAATTTCCAGACATTTATGAAAATTTCCCATAATTCATAGTATTTTCACAGGCAATTTATGGTAACTTATGATTAATAACCCAGTATTCAATTTCAAAATTTCAAGAAATTTCCGGAAATTTATGGACGTTTCCGGTCATCCATGGGAATTTTACAATAAAATATGGTGACTTACCATAAATCACCCAAAATTCGATTTAGGAAATTTCAATATATTTAAGGAAATTCATGAAAGTTTTCGAGAATTTATAGTACTTTCACAGGTAATGTATGGTATCTGAAAGTAAGTTACCCAAATTTTAATTGAAAATTTTCTATAAACTTCCGGAAATTTACGGAAATCTCCGCTTTTTATGAATTACTAAAAAATTAAATTGTAAAAATTTCCAGAAATTAATGAAAATTTTCGATAATTCATAGTAAATTTGAAGGTAATTTATTGTACCTTTGGATGAGCAACCAAAAATTAAATTTCGAAATTTCGGTAAATTTGTGTGTGAAAAGTGTGGTCAGGGGATATGTAAGTGAGAGGGTAATTGGTGTGGGAAAGTGGAGAGGCAGGTTGTGGATATTTTTTATGATTGAGGCTGATTTGTGTTAATGGAAAACTGAGGTTCGTGTGAAGTGACGTCACAGTTCGAAGCGCCAAAGTTTGGGCGCCAAAGACGTTGCGGTCGAAGGCGGGGAATTGTGAACGTTTGAATGTGATAAATGGGTGACTAGAGGAGTGAAGACAAGGAAGAAAGAGATTCTGAAGAAGAAATGTTTGGAACACTGAAAGGTGATAAGAACGAGAGAAAGGCAAAGGGAAAGTATAAAAAGCGATAGAAGAGGAAAAAACAAGAGCGAAGAGCTTGGGATCGTTGACAAGTTTTGTTAAAAGGAAAAGGGGGGAAAGGGGAAGTAGTGAGGACACAGAAGAATTGAGAGCTACGGTAAAAACTCCAAAAATGTTTAGGTCAGCGCCGGAAAAAGCCAAAAACAGAGATGAGGATAAAGGGCAGAGGGACGAGGTTAGTTTGGAAGAAATTATGAAAATGATGGTGGAGGTGCAGGAAAGAGACAGGAAGAACGGAGAGAAAAATAAGACGGGAAATAATAAGGGGAATGGCGGAACTCAGGAAAGAAACGGAAAAATGGTAGAAAGTGAGGGAAAACTTAGAGAAAAGGATGCAGAGCCTGGAGCAAAAACTAGAAAACCAGGAGGAGCAAAAGAAAAAAGTGGATGTATTAGAGAGTAGGTTAGAAAAAATATAGAACGCAACCCAGAAAGTTGAAGAGGGGAGATGGAGAAGGAGGATGGGAATAAGGAGAGTTTGAGGAAAATAGAAAGGAGAATGGAAAAAGCTGAGAAAGAGAAAAGAAGGAACGATATAGTTCTAATTGGTATAATATTGGAGGGGGAAAATTTAAAGAAAGGTATACAAGAAGTGCTAGATATAACAGATGCGAAGGTACTGGTAGAAGAAGTAAAGAGTATAGGATAGGGTGATGGCAGAAGGAACAAAATGGTGCTGGTGAAATTGAGGAATAGAGAAGATTTGAGGGAGGTTATGTTGGAGAAAAAGCAATTATATGGAAGTAAACCGAGGATAGAAGATGATTAAACACATGGACAAAGGAGCATGCAGTATAACTGACGGAAAATACCGGAATAGGAGAAGAGGAATAGGAAGGAAACGTGGTTAAGGTATGGGAAAGTAAGAATACAAAATATATATAGGGATTGGGATGAGGAGTCAGAAAAGTTGGTAAAAAGTGCAGCGTTAGGGGACTGGAAGAAAAAGGATTAGAAAGGAGGGGAATAAGAAATAGTGGAAAGCAAGGAGGAAAAGAAGAGGAGGGGAGGGATGAATGGAAAATATGTTACTAGAATATAGCCGGATTGGAGAGAAAAGATAGAGAATTCATGAGAAATTTAGAACAGTGGGAGGTGATGGTGATGATAGAAACTTGGCTAGATGAAAAAGGATGGGTAAGAGTAAGGGTAAGGTTACCAAAAGGTTACAGTTGGCAGATTCGAAATGCAAGAAGGAGGAATAGGAAAAGCAGAGCAATGGTAGGGATGTTGATGGGAATGAGGGAGGAATATCTAGCAGAGAAGGATAGGAGGGCAATGAAGGAGGGAATTGAAGGATTATTAGTAGAAGAGAGAAAGATGGGAGGAGAGAGATAGAAGATGGTGAGAGTGTATGTGAACTGAGGAACGCAAGAGAAATCTATGGAGATAAAAGAGCTGATGGAAGAAAATGGAGAGGGGGTTGGGCTTGTAATAGGAGGAGATATAATGCAAGAACAGGAGATCAAGGAGGCGAAGAATGGGGAGGAGAACGAAGAAGAAATTCCAAAGACAAGGTACTGAATGAGGAAGGGAGAAATTTGTTGAAGCGCTTATAGAGAATGGGATGGTTTATCATAAACGGAAATAAAGAGAGAGATGAGGAAGGTGAATATACACGTTTGGGAGGTGAAAAGAGAACGGTCATTGACTATGTGATAGTAGATGACGAGGTAACAGAGAAGGTCAAAAAGCTAGAGGTAGGCGACTATATAGTAAATTTGAAGGCAGTTTATTGTAACTTGAGATGAGCAACCAAAACTCAAATTTGAAATTTCGATGAATTTCCATAAATTTCAGGACATTTCTGATTATTCACGGTTATTTTATAAGTTATGTATGATAACTCTGCATAAACGTGTATATTCACCTTCCTCATCTCCCTCTATATTTCGGTTCATGATAAATCATCCCATTTCCTCTAAGCGCTTTAACAATTTTTTCCCTTACCCATTCAGAACCTTGTCTTTGCAATTCCTTCTTCGCTCTCCTCTCCATTCCCTTCCTCCTTGATCTCCCGTTCTTGCATCAGATTTCGTCCTATTACAAGCCTAATCCCCTCTCCATTTTCTTCCATCAGCTCTTTTATCTCCATAGATTTCTCCTGCATTTCTCAGTTCACATACACTCCTACCATCTTCCATCTCTCTCCTCCCATCTTTCTCTCTCCTACTGATAATCCTTCAGTTTCCTCCTTAATTGCCCTCCTATCCTTCTCTGCTAGATATTCCTCCCTCATTCCCATCAACATCCCTACCATTGCTCTGCTTTTCCTATTCCTCCTTCTTGCATTTCGAATCTGCCAACTGTAACCTTTTGGTAACCTTACCCTTACTCTTACCCATCCTTTTTCATCTAGCATCTGCACATTTTACCAACCTTTCTGACTCCTCATCCCAATCCCACCGTATTCCTCTTCTCCTCTTCTGCTATTTTCCTTAGGTTATACTGCATGCTCCTTTGTTCACGTGTCCAATCATCTTCTATCCTCTGTTCACTTCCATATAATTGCCTTTCCTTCAACATAACCTTCCTCTCATCTTCCCTGTTCCTCTATTTCACTTTCTCTCAAATTTCTCCCCTACAATATTATACCTTTTCTAACTATATTGTTCCTTTTTCTCAGTTTTTTCCATCCTTCTTTCTATTTTTCTTAACCTCTCTTCGGCTCCTCCTGGTTCTCAAGTTTTCACTCCAGGCTCTGCATCCTTTTCTCTAAGTTTTTCCTAACTTTCTCCCATTTTTTCATTTCTTTTCTGAGGTCCGCCATTGTACCTATTATTTCCGGTTTAATTTCTTCTCCCTGTTCCTCCTGTCTCTTTTCCTGCGACTCCATCAACTCTACCATAATTTTTATAATTTCTTCCAAACTAACCCCTTCCCTCTGCCCTTTATCCTCATCTCTGTTTTTAGCTTTTTCCGGCGGTGCCCTAAACATTTTTGGAGTTTCTACTGTAGCCTTCAATTCTTCAGTGTCTTCACTACTTCCCCATTCCCCCCTTCTCCTTCTAACAAAACTTTCCAACGATCCCAAGCTCTTCGCTCTTGCCTTTTCCTTTCCTATCGTTTTTTTTTAAACTTTCCGCTTGCCTTTCTTTCGTTCTCCTCACCTTGTATTCCAAACACTTCTTCAGAATCTCTCTCTCTCTCGCTCTCTCTCGCTCTCTCTCTCTCTCCCCCCCCTCTCTCTCTCCTGTATTTACTCTTTCAGTCACCTATTTATTACATTGAAATGTTCACGATTCCCCGCCTTCGACCGCACCGTCTCTGGCGCCCAAACCCCGTAACTGCGCTTCGAACTGTGACGTCACTCCAAACGAACCTCAGTATCCCATTCACACAAATCAGCCTCCCTAGTAAGTTAAAAGTAGAGCTTCATCCTCTCTTCTTAGGTGTCGGAAAGGCCTGAATTCACACATGTTTTATGGAATATTACATTTCGATATCCCAATTCGTAGACCTTTTTGTGGTTAATAATTTTCCTCAATAATGTTTTTCCGTGTCTTCCATATTTTGGCCCGAGAATGGCAATTTTCCATTCTCTCAAGTGCAGACATAATTTGCAGACATTTTTCAGAGTTATTGTTATCTGAAGAAGGAGTGAATTATGTACATCACTGAAAAGTGAAGGTTTGCCCCGAAAATAGTTTTTGCGTATTCTTCTTATCGCATAATGGAACAGAGAAGAGTTCCTCTGATTGCCAGAGAAAACAATAAATCTACTTTGTTCTTACGCAATTATCTGAAAAAACAGACTCATAAAAACAAATACCATAGAAGATTAAATCCTTCACACCATTCAATCTTCAATCATTTGATGTAATATTGAATAGCAGAGGGGATAGCGACACGTATATAAAAGAATCAGAATAATCGTTCGAAAATTATCAATTATTCATCCGGTACACTATTTTTAAATTCTCTAATAATAAGTCTGTGGAAAAATGATAATCTCTGTTATAACTCTGTTCATCGCATTGGCGGTTTCACCAATTTGCGTTGGTAAGTATACAATAATGTGGGTTAAAACAAATCTATCATTAGGAGTTTTACTTTACCCGTCTCGTATGGGAAAAACTTCAGCACCCTTCCTTGATATGAAATTGTTCAAATCAAAAGTCCTCTCATCCTCTCGAGCGGAACATGATTCAAATTTGGAATATGATTTCACTGTTTGGTAATCATATCTCCTAGTTTTATAATAGAAATTAATCTATTTCTATATCTGCTCTCAGAATCAAGTGAAGATCCTAATCAGGGTGCATGGATTCATTTTGGACCAACCCCACCATCAGTCCCAGGTACAGCATGGCAAGAATCGATTCGAGTTCATGCAACTTATACAGATCTTTATCGCGAAAAAGCCGATGGCAGTTTCGAACGAATTCCAGAAGATGCGCATTATCTCGGATACTTTAACTTTTTCGTTGGGAGAATCGTCGGCACAAATGTAGAACTATTATTCGATTCCGAGGAGAGGGTTGTATTTCAGGATAGGACAAACCCTTCTAATAAACCAGTGGTAAACCGCAGTGGAGCTGCAGTATTGGGCATTCCGGGACCTATCAGGGTAGTACAAGCGAATGTCGAGCGTCTTGTAGCGGAGGAGCTGCAGAGGAGAGAACGAACCCGTAGAGACCATGGCTAGAAACATAACTGAAGGAAATTTATTGTTTTATCAAAAATGCTCAAATTTCATATTTTCATTAGTATTCATTATTGTAAAAATCTAATGATTTTGACCGATCGATAATAAAACAAATGATGGACCTAAATTTTCTGAATTTATTTCACATGTCCAAATCCCAAACTTTACAAGCAAACTGCAAGTCCAATATTGCGAGTCTCAGTAGTATAAGTACCATATTGTGAAGCTAAAGTGTATATTCAGAAATGTGGGACATCTTTTTTCTTTTCTGCAACAATTTTCTCCAAATGTTCATAGAAATTTAGAACCCTCTTATATTTTTTATCTGCACTAACAAAAAATATTTACAATGCGTTTGCATAAAAGAAAAAAACAGGCGTATACGGAGTTTCAAATATTTCAAAACTGTTAGAAAACTCCACTTTCTAGAATATAATTGAATTCGTTCCAATTTTTAATTGATAAGAGTTTCAAGTTAATTTACTTAGGGTTCTATCGACAATCGCCCTTGAGATTCTTATCTCGTATGCCTTGGCTGGCAAATGGAATTTTTTACTGTTTGGAAAACGTTATCACTATTGAAACAAAAAACATACGCCTTTTATTGAAAAAAAAATTCATGTAAAACTTGTAGAACTTTATAAGATGAACAATTTTTCTATTAATTATTTCTTCCTGTTTATCATTGTTTGGTAGATTCTTTTGAGGTCAACAATTTTCGTACTTTCCATTTTTTTCACATCTCGCACGATTTTGCTCATAAATGGAATTTTTCATTTTTGGTAACATTTTTCACGATTCCAACAAAAACTATGCATCTTACGAAAAAATGGTATGTATCAAATTTATAGGTCTTTTTAAAATGAACCATTTTTGTTGTTAGCATTTTTTGGCACCTTGCATAGTTTGAGAGGAAACATGCATTTTTGATTTTTCAAAAAGCGATTTCGATGGATAAAACCAGAACCATTGATTAAAAATAACTGGTTAACGAACTCGTCCTTTCTTTCGTGGCTTTGAAAAATTGTGCCAAAGCACATTCCAATATGAATAATCTTCCGAAAGTTACCGAGTATACAGAATACACACTACAAGCTACAGACAGACCGACAACTTCGTAAAAACCATTTCTTCTGACTCAGGGGGTATTAAAACGTGGAGATTTTATTAAATCCGCGAAAGTCAATTTTCACACAAAACCAATACCTTCTCATTCAGAATGAGAATGTAATATCCTATTTTTTTTTGTTCACTGATTTTATATTCTCATTTTGAATGAGAAGGTATTGGTTTTATGTGAAAATTGACTTTCGCGAATTTGATGATATCTCTACGTTTTGAGACCCCCTGAGTCAGAAAAAATGTTTTTTACGAAGGTGTCTGTCTGTCTGTAGTATATAGTCTGTAGTCTGTAATCTGTGTACTCGATAACTTTCGGAAGAATGTTCGGATTAGATTGCCCTTTGGCACACA
>WSXT02095221.1:0-11603 GCA_011762715.2 Neuroterus valhalla
GGGGGGGGGTCAAATTTTACATGAATATAATACCTTCTCTGTAGAGAATGTAAGAAAAAGCTCAAATTTGAGTATAGTTCATATTTTATTTTTGAGGTGGTTTCTTTGTCAAAGGGGTGGTTTTCATAAAATTGACTTTTGCAATTTCGTAGTGCCCAAAATTCTGATGGGTTGTACTTCTCAGATTTGTTAAATTTGCTCTAGTGGAGGTGCTGGCAGCCAGCACCTCCACCAGGATGTCGATTTTTTGAGAAAAATAAGAATGCCCGAAAATCGGCATCGGTGCCCAAAAAAAGCCCGTAAATAGCCCATAATTCGTTTATGATCAAATCTGAGTATAGTTCATATTTTATTTTGGGGGTAGATTTTTTCAAAGGGTTGGTTGTTGGAAAATTGACTTTTGCAATTTCGTCGAGCCCAAAATTAGCCCGAAATTCTGGTGGCTTGTATTTCCCAAATTTGTCAAATTTGCTCTAATGGAAGTGCTGGCAGCCAGCACCTCCACAAAGATGTCGGTTTTTTGAGAAAAATAGAAGAGCCTAAAAATAGGCATTGGTGCCCATCAAGAGCCCAAAAATAGCCCAATATTCAGATAGAAAGAGGGAAAATAATTCAAAACCTGCAACGTTTCCGAAAAAACTTTAAACAAAATTTCAAAATTAATGAAAGTTTCGAAGATAATATGAAAAAACTGTAAAAAAAATTTCCTTCACAATTAGTTTGCACGCAAGTATTTGATCGAGTCCGGGTCAAATGACAAGGTACAAATCTTATTCAAGCTATGTCACATTTTCGGTGAATATATTCGGAAAAATTACATGCTCTTCAGAAAAAATTGATTTTTGGCGAGACAACATAAATAACAGATTTTGAACAAAATACATGAAGTTTGAACCAAGTAGTTGAACTTTGAACTTGAAAAGTCAATTTTCAAACCCCATATTTGTGTTTTTCACTTTTAACTGAGAAGTTGAGTTTTCTATCGGAGAAAAATACCTCTAAACAACAGAAATTTCTTTTTCAACAATATAATTTAGTTTATGGTTAAAAATTAGAATTTTTCAACCAGATTATTCTTCATGTTGCAAATTGGAAACCTGGGCATTTTGTTAACTTTCAAAATTCAAATTTGGGAAATGCAGACCAGAATAAATTATAATTCTAATCCCTCTTTAACGTTGAACATGCAAATTTAACTGATGAATCCCTGAAAATTGAAAAATCCAACAATGAGTGGAATTAAATTGTAATATCTTTCCACGGAACTTTTTTTTCGACCTAGTTAGTTTTCAAAAGTTAAATTTTGATAGCTTCAATCACGGATTAACTATTTTTCGAATAGAAGATTTTTATAATAGTATTTTTATATGTAAAAATAACAAGAATTTCCATAAGTTTAAAATGAAGTAAAGTATTGAGTATGATTTTCTCCAAGGGAACTGGTAATCATTCTGAAAATCGTAAAATTTCAGAAAATTTGGATTAAAGTGATAAAAAACAAAAACTAAGTTTTGAAGTAATATTGTTTAAGTAATCATTCATTGGATGTTCCGAAACTTCCCATGAAAAATTTAGAATGACCTTTTCACTTTTTCATGACACAACCCGTAAAAGATTGAAATTTTTTGAAAAATTATATAGTTTTCGTCTCCATAAAGGTTTTAAAAATTTTTTTCCTCACTTGTTACGTGTTTGAAATTGTTACGAAATTCCACACAAAGTGATACCTTAACTATATTTTTATCCTCGTCGGAGCTTGATAACGTGCTCGTCATGTACACAAAAATACATTCTTAACTAGCTAATAATATTTTCAAACAAAAAAGATTCAAGTTTTACTTGAAGAAAAATGCATTTTTAACGAAATAGTTCAATTTTTAATTGGAAAAAATAAAACCATCTTCAGCAAAACAATTATTATTTGTTCAAGGGAATTACCGAAAACAAAAAACAACTGGATTTTCAACGAAATATTGGAACTTTCGGTAAAATGAAAGATGGATTCCGAACAGAAGAGGCTGCTTTTCTACTATCAAGAAAACTAATTTTTCACAACATACATGGATTTTAAACAAAAAAGATAAATTTTTTCATTGTTATTGAGATGTCTGTATGTATGTATGTCTGTATGTATGAATGAATGTATGTATGTATGTATGTATTTATGTATGTGTGTGTATGTATATATGTATGTATGTATGCATGCATGCATGCATGCATGTATGTATTTCTGTAGGTATGTATGTTTGTATGTATGTATGCATGCATGTATGAATGTTTGTCTGTTAGCACGATAGCTTCTGAAAAAACTAATCTATTTGATTAACCTTTGGTACGCTATTCCAGTATCAGAAACTAAAGGTTGAATTTGTCAGCTACCTATTTTGGATGAAAATTAAAAAAATATAGTAATGGTTAGAGTAATGGCATCTTCAAATTTCTAAAATTCAAACAAAACTGAGCATTTTTAGCCAGACAAAGGAAGATATGTATGCACGGAGCGCAACATGAGTTCATCATCGAGCGCGGAGCACGCGATGAGAATGTTCCCACTTAGCTTGCAGATTTTATATTATAAGGATAAATCTGTTAAGAGTATAATGTGGATATAGGCAGCGCAAGTAATATAGAGACTTTTCAAATGGTACATTTATTGAAATCATTCAAGGATGAGATGTGAGCGACGCACAACTTCCATGAAACTCGGAAGATAACCAACCTTAACTGACAATCTAATAATAATGCCGCTACAAGCGTTCGAAGCGGGACTCGTTCAATCTAACACTTTCCCTCGAATCCTGAGTCACAAAAAAAGAGGAAATTATTCATCGGTTTACAGCAAGAATTCCAGCCGCCTTTGTACACCAGTCGTGCTCACATCTCGGCAGTCCCTTGGTCAAAAAATCAGCAATTTGGTTCTCGGTAGAAATATGTTCTACAACAAATGATTTTTCTTCAAGCATGTCGCGAACAAAGTGGTGTCGAATATCTATATGTTTACTTCTAGAATATTAAGTAGAATTATCAGCTAACTTCAAAGCACTTCTATTATCACAATACATGGTCAAAGAAGCTAAATCATCAAATCCTAATTCGCGTAAAAATCTCTGCAAATAAACAGTTTCTTTAGTACACTCTGACAGAGGCATGTATTACGCTTCAGTTTTTGGATAAGGCCACAGTCTGTTGCTTTCGAGAGTCCCACGATATGGGACTTCCATTCAATAAGAAGAGTTGTTGAACTGTCCCAAACTACGCACGGCAAATGAAATATCAGAGCGTTTGGTAGTTGATAGGTAGGTGAGTGCTCCCAGTAGCTCTCTGTATGGCAATCTTGTGTCCTCCTCAGTCTGTTTCACCTTTTTCTTCAACATCGTCCCAGTATCAATAGGAGTAGACACTGCTTTACATTCAGTCATACCGAATCTTTTCATAATCTCTGATATGTATCCTCGTTGACGCATTGAGATCCGATTACTGGTCTGCGAAAATTCAATTCCTAGGCAGTAACTGACCTGTCAGAGGTCCTTGACCTCAAAATTCGCTGCCAACTTTTTTCCCAGCTCAGAAATCTTCTTGCGGTTCCTCGAAGCGATCAAAATATCGTCTACATAGACGGCGATTAATGTCACATCTTCCCCTGAACCAATTTGAAACACACGTGGGTCAGATTTCGTGAGAGTTGCCTCATATTTTCTGAGGGTTTTGTCCAGCTTAATATACCAGGTTCTTCCTGCCTGTCGCAAACCATCAATAGATTTCTTAAGAAGGCATAACATTTTTCCTCTTCGAAACTCCGATAACATATCTTCAGCCTTACTTCCAATCATGCTCTCCCCTTCGGAGTCGATAATGCTCTGCACAATTTTCTTGAAGTTCTTCAGTGTCTTCATCAGGACTTCTCCTTCTAATACGCCATTTTGGTAGGCTGTAGCAATGTCGAACTGCTGGATTCTCATTCCATGGAATGTCGCTAGAGATGCCATCAATCTTATTGATCCTATTCCTGAAACTCGAGCAAAGGTTTCTGAAAAATTAATTCCAGGTTTTTGGTTAAATCCTTGTGCAACCAAGCGCGCCTTCCTACGTTTGAGTGTTCCGTCTAACTTCAATTTATTGCGCAAAACAATGCGGCAACCGATAATCTCACCCTTGTCTGGTAGATCTGTAAGTATCCACGCATCTAACCTAATGATGGATTTTATTTCTTCAACAATGGCTTGATACCACTCATTTGCATTTGGTCCTTCCATCGCTTCCTTCATTGGCACTTCAGGAAGGAGCGTTTCTTCAACCCTTCCAGCGATCTCATCCTCTACTGTTTCGCCAGGTTGATATTGCTTGTTTGGCCTGCCGACTTTGCCAATCCTAATAATCCTTGGCCTTCCTCTGCCTCTGGTCCTGTTGAGAGCTGGATTCACGTCTGAATTGTCCGTCTCCTGTTCGTTTTCTGCTGGAAGGTCTCCATCCGAATCATCTGATTCGAGCAAATCTTGAGCGTCATTGAATTCTACTCCTTCCTCTTCAGTTTCACTTTCGGTCGATGAGAAGTTTTCTACTTCAGGAAAGTTTGTCCATTCAAATTCTACGAAACGCTCAGCTTGTACTGAATCTTTGACTTCAGTTTCCAATTCCGATGAGATTTCAAGATTATGCTCTTGTGTTTTCTTCCCCTTCTTCGAACGATTTGACATCTCGGCATATTAATACCTTCTTCTTTTCAGGTGACCAAATTCGAAAATCTTTGGATTCCGTAGAGTAGCCAAGCAAAATTCTTGCTTTTCCGCGCTCATCAAATTTTCCTCTTCCGGGCTTTCTATTGAGATGAAACACACGACAGCCAAAGGTTCTCAAGTGAGATAGATCCGGTACGTTATCCGTCCAAACTTCGTATGGTGTCTTACCATCCAAACTCTTACTCGGTAAGCGATTGCGAATATAATTTACAGTTCTTCAAAAGCACGGCTTGCATTTGTAACATCCACGTATCATAATTACTTTTATTGAGAAGTTCAATTCTTACACTTGAAGCACTCATGTTTGAATTCTTTTATTTTCCTCACACGTGGTCCGATTTTCGTTGTACTGAACCGTCGACTCAATTTGTACGAAACCGTCAGCTCAACTTTTTGTATTTATTAGGACTCTATTCACGATTGAAAAACCAGGACCCATAACCTGCTAGAGTATAATGCGGATATAGGCAGCGCAAGTAATATAGAGACTTTCCAAAAAGTACATTTATTGAAATCATTCAAGGATGAAATGTGAGTGACGCACAACTTCCATGAAACTTGGAAGATAACTAACCATGACTGACAATCTAATAATGATGTCGCTACAAGCGTTCGGAGCGGGACTCGTTCAATCTAACAAAATCATGGCAGGATAGATTCATTGTAATTTGACAAATTACCATAAATTTTATAAATTACCACAAATTGTATAAATCATCACAAATCTCATAAAAAACACAAATTTCCATGAATGTCATAAGTTTCTAAAAATTTCCACAAATTTGAAACATTCTCTCAAATTTTATGAATTACAAGGAATGAATTCTAATTATGCTTACATATCGGTTACTTAAATTTTCCTCAAAACCCCTACATGATCGTGATACTCTGATGTTACTCGATTACTTGACTAGTTTTTATCCTCTGCTCCGGGGGAATGTATAGAGATTCACAGCTGATGAAAAAATTACTTCTGAAATACTTAAACACGTATGATTTATGATTGATGAGTGAATTCTGAAAATTGGTTAAGTTGCCGCGAGTTGAAGTGGAAAAGGAGATCAATTTTTAATTTTAAGAAATATTAGTTTCATATCAATGTCGGGAACAGTAAAGGATACAAAATATATTTTCCGGGAAGAAAATAATGCGCAATGAAATTTTGTATTGAAGTGTACTTTCAAGAATTGGAAATTCGGGACCTCATTTTTTAATGGCCAAGGATCACGTTTCTCTCTGGAAAATAATTTTACGGGCCCTCCTTTGATGATCCGGCAGCTCAATTCACGTGCCCAGCACTGCCACGAAAGAGACAGAGGATCAGAAGCACGGATTGGACTTGCCATGCGGGAACATTCTAAAAACTATCAATGTCAGTCCAACATATTTAATTAGGCATCATTGGGCCCATTCAGACAAAGTATGAATGCACGGATATATAATTTGAACCCTTGCAATACGCTTGTTGAATTTTTAGTCGTGGCAAAGGCTGCGTTTAATTTATACATGCCAATGAAAAACGTGTTTCGGTAATTCTGAACATTTTTGTGTTAATCTTAGCGTGGTCGTTGGCGCTCGTTTCTCTCACCTTCGGTCAAATACCACTGGCCAGGATGAGACTCGGAGAATTCAAGAAGATTCAAAGTAGTGCCTGAGGTTCGCGACGGATTTCAATGGATTTCAAGAATAATTTCCACGGATCGCAAAGTATTTTAGAGGGTTTCAAGAAGTTCTGAAAGATTTTGAAATATTTTAGAAGAAGTCACAGTAATTTGAGACTGCAGGGAAATTCGAGAAACTTCAAAAGGATTGTAGAAGTTTAGAGATTCTGAGAATAAGTACTGGAGATTGCAATGAAGCATCTTTCGAGCGGATATAAAAAATTTTTGAAATGTTTCAAAACAAATCATAAAATTTCCTAAGATTGCATAGGACTCCAAAGTGCTTCGCTATAATTCGAGGAATTTCGGGAATATCCGCAGGTAATAAAGGATTTCAAAGTTTCACACGAACGATTTCAGGGAATCCAAAACATTTAACAGCGAATTTCGAAGAACTTTCCACATGAATATATAAATTGCTCAGATTCTTGGGAATTTCAAAGGTTGCTTAAATTAAACTCCCTAACTAATCCTTCTCATAAAAAAATTAAAAAATAAAAATTTGACATCTATTCTTATTTCAAACATCAACAGATTTCTACCTTGAATTAGTTAAAATCATATATTTACTTGAAAAAGAATTGGAAATATAACTTACAGGATTCCAATGGAGAGAAAATAATAAAATTATTTTCTTCTCCAATTATAATTTGACCTCTGACTCTCATTTTTTTGCCTTGTCGGTTTTTTCTGCCTGTTCTCGTTCGAATGGACTTATAATTATTATCATGGACATCTGAAAGTTCTGGCGATGTATGCTGTATATTTGACATTTTTACTAACTTCTACTGTTCATTGATGGATTCTAGAGTCGTCTTCTTTCATTTATTGTTCACGAATATGAATTATTCAATTTTTTTCTGGAATTCTCATATGAATTAAGCCAATTCGTACATAAACATTTGGTTGAAATTATCTATATCTACAATCCGACATTCAATTTTCACATTCATCCACAATCAGTTTTGATTCTCCCTAAACGGACGTTTCTTGATTCGGAAACACCCCAAATATAGAAACAATCCGGTGATAACAATTTTTGCAAACATTTTCATCTAAAGTGATTTTTCTATTTGGAAACAAAGGTGCTCATAAATCGCCTTACTCTTGCAGCTGCACAAATTGGTCACTAGAGTTACTGTATTTTCCTTTTCGTGAACAGGTTCAAGTCAGGAAACTTATTTCGATCTCTAGAATAAACTGATTTTAAAACAGTTGCCATTTTCAAACAGTGGCTCGCAAGGTGTGTAGTTTTTATAAAGATCTAATTTTTTTATGTTTAATTTGTTTTTCTACGATTGAAACAAAAGCTGCACGTCCAATCGGAAAGATGATAACAAATTCATAGATTATTTTCGGAATAAGAAGTTTTTTCTAACAATGTTCTGTCTCAGCCTTCGTCATTTCTTCAAACTCTGAAGATTTCGTTTTCATCAAAGACATCACATAGATAAATTGTTTCATTTATTACTCACTACAGAAAGTCGTACTCACAATTTATGAGTCTCGAAAAAATGGTATAAAAAATGTCCAAAATATTCCAAGTTTTTGAATTTGTATCCAAAATAACTAGCTATCGAACTTGACCTTCAGTTCCTGACACTAAAATATTGTACCAAAGGTCGAGGAAATAGATAAGTTTTTGCAAAAGTTATCGTGCTCACAGACATACATACATACAGACATACAGGCGTGCAGACAGATAGACACATTCGTAGATACCTGTTGTTTGGGTTCACTAACGTCTCTTTTAAACCTCAATAATCTCTAAAGCTATGTTTAAGTTCTCTTTTACCGCTCTGTAATCTTTGGTAAGTATACTTTCAACTCCTCTGAGACGCTCGTTATTCTCTTAATGTTCAGAATAATTTTTTTATCTCCTTCATAAAAACTTCTCAATCTCTGCATTGCAAGAAGCCATAGTAAGATAATTTATCATTACCTAAAAATTATGAAGTTCAATTGATTATTTTCCACGAAACAATGTACGCTTTTACTACTCAATCAATATGATTATGATTTTAGGGAATGGGGAATATTCTTACTCAAAAGTTCGTAAAGTTTATTGAAAATTGAATATGGAGAGTCGTAAGCCCGGTACCTCTGGAGTTCTTTATGTTCTCTAAGTATTAGGTAGCTGTTGCTCTTAGTGGTTTGGAACCCACCTTCCACTGAAGGTCCCCCTCACCCCTGAGTTAGCGGTGAGGTGTGCAAAGGAATAGAGAGAAGGTTATGCCGAGACTCTCAGATCCGTAACAGGGAGAGATTATAACCAAACCATTGCATTCAATTTTCGGATTATTGCCAGTGGTCCTAACTTTGGCATGTAGAAATACTACGCTAGGCTAGGATGCATGCGAGAAACCTGGCGCGGCGCAACTTATTATTGTTATGGTAACGGCTTGTCATGACATATTCCTCTCAGATTTATTGTATAAACTATACATGTCAGATATGTATAATTTACTATTTTTTAACAATCTATAAGAATCCCATGCAGTGAAATCATTAAAAAAAATGTCTCTTTCAGTTAGAGAATTCCTGACAACATCTGGTGAACCAAATTCACGAATCCTCCCATCTTGTGCATTTTCTAGAAACCTTATCAGTTTTAGAGAAACATTTTGTGTCCATTGTATTTATCAATTTTCTTAGGAATATTATGAATTCAATCATTTCAATACATAAATAAAAAATTGGTTGAACCACCACTGCAGGGTCCTCCTGGTAACAACTGTCATTCGGGGGAATGGCACAAGCTCCCAGTTGAACCGCGGTGGAATACACCTATGGCTATGTCTCACGACCGTAAAATGAGTGACCACATGCACGGCAAAATCACCATGAAGGGCTGGTGAAACCCTCGTGTGTCTTAAGGACATGGAGTGACCCAAGTATGACTGCTCTTTGCTTCCATCCAGCAAGTGCCACGGCATAAATTTGCCACACCGGGATGGCTTTGAGGTAGCTGACCAGTGAAGGCGTCGCATCACCAAGAGCACCGATGATGAGAACAATTAATTTATTCAAAAAGTTAATGATCACGAATAGAGTTCGATCACGTTTGTCAAGGAACATGTTGTCGGGTCTTGTGTGTTGGATTGGGGCTATTGTCGCGAAATCGTAGCTCCAGTAAATTCGACACTCCCTGTTTTCAAAATAGACTCTATCCCCCTTGGAGCATTCAGCAGGGTAGAGTCATGGCCAACGCCATGGGGGCGACAAAGATGGTGGTGAAATATTCTTGAGGCAGCGTTGTGTCTTTAGGAATACGTCGTTCCTGCGTGAAAAGGACAATTCGAGTGTATGTGCCATAGGTGCTCAGGTTGTTTAGGACACGCCCTGCACCTATCGTTGGAAACATCTTGACGTAATATGCTTCTACGGTATGCTAAGAAGAACGTCACACCGTCCTGAGTTTCAGGCCGAGGGTTTCAGCTGCCTGCTCCGCGGGTTTGTAAAGAAAGGTTCCTTCCCTACTTATGTCGTGGTGGGCAGGGCTATGTAACCCCTGCGGTTGGGGACAGTACTGGCATCAAAGCAACTAAGCAGGTTATTACCGCGTTGATCCGTCAATAAAGAACGTCGATTGTCTCGCCGGATCGTCATCGTGTTTCCATTTAATTCAGCTCCCCGAATTCCAGAATTATCGGCAATACTTGCCGAACCATTGGCGGGTGCTCTGCGCGTTCTATTGTTTTGAACCGCATTTACAACTAGATTTGATTTCTTTGTTTATATAGTTATTTCCACGAGTCGCTAGGGAAGAGATTGTTTATCCCGCGTGTGAAGGTAACGTCCGCTCTAGGAGCGTATACTCTAGAAGTAACGTGGTATCCTAGAGCAAAGATATCTTTGCTCCTTCCCGATCCTTTCAACTTCCTGCATGCAGGGGAGACTACTTTCCTGATGGGTCTCATTGGAGGGGGCGATGGCGGGGGCCTCCACCCCCTTTTCTTTTTCTTGAAGAGGTTGTCCATTCTCAACAAAAAATTGAAAATGAATCCTACTATCATCGTCTTTTTACTTCAAGTGTCCGTGGCTCTTCTCCATGGAACAGCTGCTAATGAAGAGTGCAATGGTTCTAAACCAGGGCAACATCACAAACCCTATGATAGTAATGGGAAGTGTTGTGGAAATCTACAATGCTGCCATCGTAAGATTATCACCATTTGATGATAGTTCAAATATTAGTTTCCTGACATTGTATCAAAGAATCAAATATTCTCTTCTTCCAGTTGCAGTCAGTCCTACCTGCCGAATAGGGTAATACAAAATTGTGTAGATGCAGGCAGAAGGGACCCAAAAAATTTTCTATTTCTTGCCTCAATTTTACTATAAGCAGCTCAACTGAGATTCTTTTTATAATTTTGGTGGAAAAGTAACAGATTACAAGTCTAGGTAAAGGACAATATACTGTTTCCTAGACAAATAGTCTCTTCTCAATTATTAGTTCCGTCACTCTAGTCACCCTATTCGCTTGAATTTTTCAGTTATGTGAACGCTACCCTCCGCAATTTCTCTTTTTGGGTAGAAAGTATTTGTATGAGTTTTATTCGTTTTTTATCAGCTTCCAATTTCCTCGGATCTGAAAACTATACTTTGAATAGTACTTTTTGAAACTAAAGCTTTGATGCCCACAATGATATCTCTGGAGAAATACTCTGCATACTCTTTGCACACTGAAAAAATAATTTAATTTATTCTTTGTTTTTCCTCATGATTATGAATAAAGTATGCCGAATTGACATATCAATAAGAGAAAAGAGAAGAACAATTATTACCTAAAGGAGAGTAAAGAGGGATGTTCTTCTGGATTCCCCCCAGTGAATTATCGAAAAGAATTGATCTCAGATAGGATATAGGATTGCTTAAAATGCCTTGTATGCCTTAATCGTCCACCTTCTGTACTCTAGAGAAAAAATACTCACCACTTTACGGTTCAATTGCCCAATCGCAATGCGATGGAAATCGTTACCTTAACAATGTTCCAATGATGCGAGATGTCTATGATTTCGAAAAATTTCGCAGAACTCTAGGAAGGAATTGTTTATTATACCTCCAAGATTTTCGTTTTGAATAAAAAATTGTTTATAGCCTTTGATGAGTATTGCGCTTTTATACTTGCTTTTATTATCTTTGACTGAATGTATGCATGAAGAAGTTCTCCGCTTACTATGAAAGTACAGAAATACATATCTTTTAT
>WSXT02095232.1:0-11603 GCA_011762715.2 Neuroterus valhalla
GGCCGAGCGGTCACAGGAACAGGCAGGCGGGTGGGGGGCGGGAGGTCGGAGTCAAATTTTACACAAATCTAATACCTTCTCTGATGAGAATGTAAAAATTGAAGTGAGTCATGCTACAGAATCTAATTCGATTTCTCCTTTAATGTCCAGGTGGATTTGTTTTGATTGAAAATCGTGAATTTCGGTTGTTGGAAAGATAGGAAACATTTTTTTACTAGCGGAAGAAGAGGAACATATATTTTTTATGCAAAGATACAACATACAGCTTATGAACTGAGAAGTCAACCCAAATCGTATAATTTGATATAAAATTTGTTGAACCATATACAAAAATACAGGCTTAATCCTTAATCGGTTTTCGCGTTCAAGGACCAGCATACTATTTTCCACTTTAGGAACGTATAAGTATTCTTTCGAACCGAATGGAAAACATTCACATCTTTTCTACAATTCGTCGTCAACAGGATTCGGCTTCTTTTCTAAATTTTGTATAATAAATGCAAAACAATGTTTTCTATACTATTATCGACAATTAAAGAATTCGTTTGCAATATATATAGTTAGATACTTATTTGCTAGAAATATTGCTGCCAATAAAGATGGACGGAAATCCCAAGGAATAATGGAGTTGGAAATGAATTTGGCGGGAATTTTATTCATATGCAATATTATTCCGCCTATGGAACAAACTCAACTAATAAATTAGAATTCGTTATCCACAAATCATCCAGCTGTATGAAGACGAACATAAAATTCCAGAAAGGTCAAGATATATATTCAATCCTTCCAGAGGAGGAAACAAAGTGATTATTTTAAACAGGTTTTCAAGAGGAAATTGAGTGCTGAGAAAGAGAAAAATGATCGTGTGAGGATATCTTTGAACTTAATCGAGATGAATCAAATATTCTGAAATTAAAAAATACGCCTTCAAAATAAAAGATTTGTGTTGAAGGAAACCAGTCTCGTATATTCTATAGCTCAATTTGAAACAAATCTCGACTTGATCAGAATTCGAGATTGGACAGTAATTTGAGAAAACTTTACACGGAGGGTAAAAATTGAAAGCCTCCTTCTTTGAATATTCATAAGATATTTCAATACTTATTGGAAAAAAGAACTGCATAAAGTCTAAGACTGTCTAGAAAAATTTCGATGAAGCAAAACAAATTCAGAGACTCTTATACGTCTAAGACAGTCCGGGAAAAGGTATACAGACAGCGAATATTTCTGCGAATAAAAAAAGTCCTGTTGATGAGCAGACACCAGAATTGTAGTCTTTCGTTTATATTACAAGGTCACACAGTTATCACACGAAACGTGAAAGAACCTTTTTCCATAAACTTACTTAACACTAGATATTACATACAATGTGATTTCCTAACGCAGAATATTGCACGCTGAAGATATCAGTCGAATGGTCCTTATATACTACCCGAAAAATTCTCACCGCTTGTGAGAAACGACCAGTACTGGGGTAGAAATCCATGGTGCCCCAATTCATACTCAATTCCATTACTTCAATGCTAATATTCGTTGGTATGTTATATTTTAATGCTATGTTATAAATGTGTCATTGGATTATTCTTAGTTTTTCAATGGACCAGATTTCATAAATTGGATAAGTACTGGAAGATTGATAAACATATACATATAAATTGTAATTGGAGTCCGAGGAATCCATGATGTTAATTATAAAAAAAGATATTGCATTTATTCTTGTAGTTTGTCACACAAATTTTGAGGGAAAAAAACACAGGTCAAGTTCATTAACCATATATTTTGAAAGAAAAATCGAAGAGGGGGAGCATTTTGAACATTTTTTTGGACTTTCTTTTCCGAAACCAAAAATTGAAAGTACAATTTCTTGTGGCAAGTGAAAAGCGAAACAATTTATCCTAATCATTTTTTTCGATGAAAAGAAATGGTCGGAGTTATGGTATTTTCAAAATTCAAAAATATAAAATAAAATGAGAATTAATAGCCAAATAACGCAAGATTGAAAAGGCACCCATTTTCAGTATCTGAAAACATAATCAGAGTTCGGTAACTAGCTATTTTGGATCAAAAATAAAAGAGTAAGAGTATTTTGAAAATTTTTGTTGACTTTTTTACTCGAGAGTCAAAAATTGTAAGTACGATATCTTGTAGTAGGTAAAAAGTGAAACAATCTATTCCGTTGATTTTATTTCTATAAAAACAAAATTGTCAGATTCGCGGCATTTTCGGAATTCAAAAACATAAAAGAAAATGAGATTTTTTAGCCAAATACCGCAAGATTGAAAAAAAAGTCAGAAGGAAAAAAGGCTTCTTTTTGGGAGCCTAACTTTCGAAAGAATAATCATGTTCAATCGTACTTGTGCACACGTTCCCAGGGACCAAAAAGACGGGTCAAGTTCGTTAACCTGCTATTTTGGACTAAAGATTAAAGGGTGGAGCATTTCAGACATTTTTTTTACTTCCTTCTCCAATACTCAAAAATTGTACAAAACAAGGTAAGAAGTATATAAATTAATATTATATACATTCGATGCATTAGAGTTAAAGCTACTATAGAAAAGTTATGCTATGATGTCAATGTTTTTTGTCTGCTTCGACTTGTCAATGTTTAAATAATTAATTAAATATTCAAAATTGTTTTTCAAAGTTGTAAAAAAACCTAGTCCAAAACCGTAACATCAATCTAAAAAACTAATATAGAAAAATTCACGTTTTGGATAGATTTGAATCGAGTGCTCAGCACGAGGCACACGATGAGGATGTATTCCTTAAAGCCGGAGAAGCTTCAACATATAAGAATTCACAATCAACGAATGCAGCAGCCTACATTCTACTTTTAAGTTTCAAAAGCTCTATACACAATCGTAGGAAAGTACAAAGACCGAGCGCGGAGCGCGAGGTACATCTATTATCGACAGCGAAGCGTGAGATCTGAAAGACGGTCGCCCCAGGTGCGCTCAAATTTGTGAGCTGCGCGCGATAAGGATGTGCCCACGCAGTGGGCAGATTTTCTACCCTTTAAAATTTACGAAATAATGAACGTTTTCGCAATACAATTGTGCAATGATATTTGAAAAATACCGTGTATTATAGATGCAATAATCTTTTCTTAAAACAGAAATGAGTCTTGAGAATGATGCAGATCTGCATCGAAACGCATTGTTGTTATTGAAACATTCGAAATATATACTGGTTATAAGCCACTAGTGTCTCATTCAAAAATAATAGTTTTCATTGAAGTTATACGAATTCTCGAATACCTTCGTGACTATTCGCGACATAGTTCTCCACATTTTTATTGCTTCTGAGTGATCATATCATCTGCTGCTGAGAAATTTCATTCACAAAGAGTTGTTATCAGATGTTGCTAGACTAGATAATTATTGTGTTTTGCCGATGTTATGAGCTCCTGTTATGAGTTATGATGATTTCTTGTTCAAAACCGTTACTCATGCTTGCCAGTGAATCTTATTGACGTCTTTGGAGTGTTTCTTATATGCCCTTGATGAAGGTCACCTTCGTCCTCTGTCAGTTATCTTCATGTCAGTTTAGGCTTTTGTTTTGTTTTTTAAGATTTCTTACTGCACTTTATGGAATAATGTCATATACCTCTGATAGGAAGCATCTCTGACCTTTGCTAAAGGTCCTTATTATCCTTCTTCAACTCCACCATTCATTGTGGATGTTTGTCACTGGCTATTTCTAGGATCTATTGTTGTCCTCTACCGGAGTTGTTTGACTTTTCTTTGTTGTTGGAGATTTATAAATGTTGTTCCGCATATATTTGTGTCGGTAATTGTTATTTCCCCGTATTCAGCATTATTATTTTTTGCTTGTCAGTATTGTCATTTGATATTCTTCGTTAATGAATTTTGCTAGGATATATCATTGTTCTTGTCTGTAGTTCTTATCCTTTGCTTTGCATTGTTATAATTCATTGTTGTGCATGACTATTTATCGTCCCCAGGAAATCCAGTTCACCTTTCCTGACGGTTCTTATAAACCTTCATCTTCAGACGTTGCTTTATTTATGGAGATTTTCAGCTAAACTTTATGGAAAATATGATATACTTTTGATAGGAACTGTATCTGACATTTTATTTTGGTCGTCATGGTCCTCTGTTATTTTCCTCATTCATTGATGATATTTGTCACTACCTTTCACTTGAATCAACTTTTGTCCTCTGTTTAGGTTGTTTAGTGTTTGGAGGTCTTATAAGGTATTCCAAAATGTCTAATTTTTTCTAGTGTCTTCTTACATTTATAACCTGAATCTTTAAAAGAAACAGCCCTTAATAATTGTTGCAGTATATTCCGCTGAGAACGAAGGAGTAGTACGTCACACGATTTGTCTTAATTGTTATTGCCTCATGTCTTATGTGTTATCTTCGGCTGCTAAGAAATCTTACCTCACAATAGTTGTTATTGAATGTTCCTACGATTAATCATTGTTGTTTGCTGAAGTTGTTATTATCCTTCTCATACATACGTTGTTATTCTTCTTGTCGTTAGAAAATTTCATTGAATTTTCATGAAGGTGAGTATTATCTTTTACCACTAGTCGTTATTGACTTCGACTATGATTTATTTCAAAATTTCGATGAGAACCATTGTTGGACTTCGTGGGAATTGCTATATACTTTGAAAGAGACCATCCATGTTGAAGAAGATTTCTTTGTTCAGTTTTTTGTAGATATTTATATGGTATAATGTGGTATTGATATGATATTGATATGGTCTTCTGCTTATGATTGTTATATTTCTTTGCGCAGTGTTATTATTTTCCACTGCTGAGTATATTATGCTTTTACCACTAGTCGTCATTGACTCTGACAATGATTAATTGAAAACCTTCGATGAGAACCATTGTTGGACTTTGTAGGAATTGTTAGATACTTCGATAGACACTATCCCTGATATATCCACTATGGGTTGTTATTATTTGCTTTCATTTTTAGTATTCTAAGCTCAGGGTAGTTACTGACTGTTGTAATGATATATTATTGTCATTCTCAAAGGTTATCTAAGTGTTCTTAGGTCTCCTGAAGTGATCCGAATTTACAAAGATTTCTTAGTTTACTTTTTTATAGATAGCCTTCATTTCTCAGGGGCATATCCCTCAAATGTAGTTTTAGTCTTTTGCGATTATAACTGAGATGGGGCAAGTCATACAATTTGTGTAAAGTACTGGTATTGTCTCCTGCTTATTATTGTTACATTACTTTGCTCAGCATTCTTATTTTCCGCTGCTGAACATTGGCGTTAACCATTAGTTTTTTTTAGATAGTAGTCGGTGTCTCCATTGTTATTTGCTAAAGTTGTTGCTCAGAATTTCGATCGATAAAATGAGGACTTACTTAAACCAATTATTTTCTGAAGAACAAGAAATATGGGAATAGCGTTATATAGGAACAATATCTCTCAATAATTATCAAGCCTTTCCTCGCTGTCTTGTAATCATTCATTGGTGAATTTTCTTCCTTATCGTCACTGGAGGTTATTATCGGCCCTCTTCGAACCTCTTATAAACCTCATTAAAGGTTGTTATTATCTATTGATAGTTATTCCCCTTTTCTAAGTGCTGTTATTGTTTGAGGTTAATTATTCTCTTTTGCCCATATCATAGACTGTTGCTTGGGAATATTATGGGCTCCTTTTTGAAATTGGTCAAAAAACTTTGTAGAAAATTGTCATATATTTTTGATAGGAGCTGTTGCTGACCTTTACGAGTTCGTTTATTGGCCGTTATTATTTTTGGAGGTTTTTAGGTCTGCCGAGGCTTTTAGAGGTTCTCAAGAAGTTGTTCAAGAGCTGTTGGAGTGATTTGCGGTGGAAACTAAGAAGTTGTTCGTCATACGGTCCTGGTCAAGTGTTGCTATTTCTCTGTCCTCGTTTTTTTCTATGTTTGTTTTGCTTCGAGCTGTAATTTCCTCCTGTTGAGTATTGACAGTTACCATTAGTTGTTATTGAATCTACCTAGGACTCATCATTAGTCTTCGTCGAAGTATTTATCCTCCACTATGCATTGCTATAAGGCATTGTTGATAATTCTTACTCATCGTTACTTGGCAATCTTTGTAACATTTTCTGAAGGGTTTCATGAACCTATTTGAAGGCTGTCATTCTCCTTTATCAGTTTTTTTTTCACTCCAATGAGTGTTGTCCTGGGTATTATCGTAAACCATCAGTTAAAGTGGACTGTTGCTATGATTTTTCACGGACATTCGTCAAAATGTGTTATCAAACTTGGACGAATATCGTAACATACCTTTGGAAGCAACTGTCCCTGACATTCGCTCGTAAATGTGATTGTCCGTTATCATTTTCATTATTTATTGCTCATAGTCATTACTGACTGTTGATGGGATTCGTAAAATTGTTCTTTTATTAGTTCGTCTATATATTTTGAAGTCATCTGGGAAGTTTTAACTTGTCTACCGTTTCTGAGTGTTGTGTTCACTGAATAGCCTTAATTTTTGAGAGACACATCCCTTAATCGTTGTTGCAGTCTTTTGCGGTGGAAACTGAGAAGTGGTACGTCATACGGTTTGTGTCAAGAGCAGCCTGTGTGACGTCAGCGACAGTTAACAAAGACCCGCAGAGAGTTGTGGATGAGGGATGGAAGTGAAACCAGAACTAAGGTGGTTGGGTTCGCGAAGTGGAGGGTTGAGGGTGGTTGGGTGACTAAGAGGACGTGCTTCTGTGCTGGAATGCGATGGTGTGAGGTCTCTTTCTCTCTTTCTCTCTTTCTCTCCTTCCAAGGGGCTGGTTGTGGTGAAGGGTTGGGAAGAGTGGGGGAGTCGTGTCACTCTCTTCGTGTCACTTACACAAACAGACATGCATCACGAACAGGCAGGCAGTTTGCTACGTGTTCCCTTTTATGTTCCCACACGCGTGCTAGCATAAACCTGTCAGTCTCTTGTCATGTGCAGCGCAGTCGTTCACCGTCTCCGGCAGGTCACCATCTGAGTATCTGTATGCACTCTAGTGTGATTCTAAATGCTGCAAGTGTGAACAATAGGGTGGTCTAAATTTTTGCTTCATACTCATTAGAGATGGAATCAGATTTGTGTGAAATTTTACCCCTTCCCCCCTCACTAGTTTCCATCTAATATCCAAGTTTTCAGCCCCTTGAACTCGAAAAACAGATTCTGAACAATGTGTTCGTCCCATATATACGTAGGTATGTTTTTTGTCGGTCTGTCATTTTGCATGATAACTTTTGAAAAAACGGATCTATTGGATTGGCATTACTCTCTGAATAACAGAAACTGAAGATCAAGTTCGTTTGCTACCTGTTGTGGACAACAGTTGAAAAAATTAGAATATTTTTTTATTTTTGCGACTATTTTTTTGCGAGAATTGAAAATTCTGAGAACAGCATTCTGTAGTACTAGGCGGGTCAAATAATGTGCAGGCCTAATTTTTTCCGAAAAAAATTAAAATCATGAGAGGAAGAGCTTTCCAAAATTTTATAATACAAAGGGAATTTATAATTCGCAGTCGAATAATGCACGATATGAGAAAGAGGCAAGTTAGCCAAATGTTGCTTTTTTAGAGTCCTTCAAGATTGAACAAGGTTTGATTGAAAGTTGGAATAGACTCACGTTCCAATCCAAGAACAATGGATCCAGGTATCACTGAATTCTAATGATTTTCGTCCGTTCGCGCATTGGCAGAATTTCCCATTCTGGTATTGTCCGCTCGCACCCAACGGCATAGGCCAAAATCAGGCGGAATTGAGGGCGTGCTTAGTGCCTCTCTCTAAGCCCCTCAGAACGTCTCGTCTACATGCGACATTCTCAAAACGTTCAACATTAAGATGCTTGTCTCTGGAATTCCAGTATATTATTTTCTTGCACATAATTTGTTTTCAACTTCAAGTGAGTTCATTATTATAAATATCCCAATTTGACTCGAAATATATTCACCTTCGAAAGAAACCTGAAATGAAATTTAAAACCCACGTTGATTCTCTTAAGAATTGGGAAAAAATTCTGATTCGTTTACAGCCACATCCAATGCTTTGATTTTGGTTCATAGGAACAAATGAATTATCTATTCAACTTTCTCAGAAAGAAAGGAATAACGTGAATTTCGCAGTGATTGGTATTCCATTTTACTGATTAAGTACATATCCTACTAGACTATCCTAACAACTTTCTAAATATTTTCGATAAATGAATAATTCAAATTTCGGTAACACAAAAAATAATGAAAAAGAGATAAGATAAAAGAGAAGAAGATATGGAGAGAGTAATTAGAAGAATAAAAGGAGTTAAGGAAAGGGTAAGGGGAAAGATAAGCGAAGGAACGGAGGAGAGGAGGGAAGAAGAGAATTTCACAGAGTATGGAGCAAAAGAGAAGAAGGAAATAAAATAATTGAGAAAAACAAAGGAGAAGAAGCAAAGAAGGGAAGGAGATAGGGAAAGATTAGGCAGAAGAAAAAGAGAGTTGAGAGAAAAAAATAAAAAGTTGAGGAAATAAGAGTAGAAGGATAGGAGAGGAGAAAAATAGAAGAGAAGTAGAGCAGAAGGAAGGAAGATGCGAGGAAAGGATGGGCAGAAGAAAAAAATCGAAGAAGAGAATCATATAAAAAAGGTGAAGAGAACAGTAGGTGAGGAAAAGAGTTGAGAAAGGAAGAGGAGAAGGCGAGTAGATGAAAATATTAAATATGGAGAGAGTAAATAGAGGAAGAGAAGAAGAACATTTGAGAAGGAGGGGAGAGGAGCAGAAGCAGAAAAGAGAGTAAGTCGAGAGGAAGGGAAGGAGAATATGTTTGGAAGGGAAGGATTGCTTGATAGATTCAAGGGGGTATATGAAAGGATTTAGGAGAAGATGAGGAAAGAGAAAGAAGAGGAGAACAGAATTAGAGAAGAAGAGAAGAAAAACCTGAAATAATACAAGAGAGAAAGTTTGAAAGTGAAGATGTGTAGAAGGGAAGGGGTAAAGGGAATAGGAGGAAAGGATAAGAGAGTTAAAAGAAGGAAAAAAGAGGGGGGAAGGAGAAAAATAGAAGAAGAGAAGGGAGTAAAGAGAAGAAAAGAGACTAAGGGTTAAGAAAAGGAATGGGTGAAGAGAAGAAGAGAGCTACTTGAGGAGAAGAGTGTTAAGAAGAAAACAGAAGAAAAGAAGAAGGAAAAAAAGAGAGTAGGTATGAGGAGGTGAGAAAAAGATGAAAAAAGGGGTAGAAGGTAAGCTAAGATGAGGAGAGAAGAAGCGGAGAAGGAAGTAGCGGGGAACAGAATAAGAGACGGTTTAGGTTTTTCAGGAGAAGGTTCGAAAAAAAGAAGATAAGAAGTAGGAGAGAAGTGATTCGGAAGAAGGAGAGAAAAAGATAATAAGTGAAGAAGAGGGAAAAAGAAGCGATAAAGAGAAGAAATAAAGAAGCGGAGAGAAGAAAAGAGTGAAAGAGAAGAGGAGAGCTCAGAGAAGGAGAGCAGAAGAGAAGAAGGAAAAGAGAGTAGATGAAAAGAAGAGAGTTCAGGAAAGGAAAGAAAAAAAGAGCTAAGAGAAGAAGAGAAGTATAAAGTTATGAGGTGAAAGAAGAAGGTACTTTAGTGAAAAAGAGGAGCAGATTAGAAGATTCGAAGAGAAGAAGAATAATAGAGAAGAACCTCATAAATATTGATCTGTCTCTAAACATTTTTGTCCAAAAAGTTATAGCTTCTTCATGTTAGAACGACTTTGTCCAGAAGTCTAATATTAGTTTATAGCACTTTCACAAACTGCATGGAGAAAGAGATATTCGGTTCAATCGTTGTGTAATTTTTTTAAACTGAAAAGTTCTCTAGCCTGTAACTGACCGTTTTTCCCAGGCTGCTTCAGACATATTCTAGGCAGCAAAAATGACTTCTATTCGAGATTGTAAAAAACTTCATCCTTGGTCTTCATCTTCTGTTGCTTAGTATTGTTATCAAGTATTATGTATCATTACCTGTTGCTAGGATTAATTCTTAACTGTCTCCAGCATTTTTATTTGTCCTCTGCTCAGTTTCTATTATACTTTGCTATGCGTTGTTATTATGCGTTGTTATTATCTCTTAACAGTTCTTACCCTTTTCACTTTTCCCATTATATTGTTCTCTTAACCTTCTCCTCTCCGCTCTACACTGTTACTCTTCTTCTCTTCTCTTCCCTTCTCCTCTGCTCTTCTTCCTCTCATCTCTTCTTTTCTTATATCTCCCCTTCTCGTCCTGCGATTCTTCTTTTCGTTGTTTCTTATTTTCTTCTTCTATTCATTCTCATCATCTCTTCTTCTCTTCTTGGCTTTACCCTATCTTTCCTCCGACTCCCTTCTTCTTTTCTTTTCTTCTTCCAACTCTCTTCTGCTTCTTGCACTCTTTCTCTCCTTACTTTATCCTTCTCCTACTTCGTCCTTATATGCTCTCTCCAACTCACCTACCCTCGTAACCACCGTCCACTTCCTTCTCCTCTTGAATCCTTCTTTCTCTTACTATCGTCTTCTTTCTTTACTTCTCTTGACAAATTTCTTCCTTTTCTGTTTCCCTTGTTCCAAACTCTTCTTTTTCCCATCGCTCTTTTCTTCTTTAGTTATCCTCTCCTTCTCTCATATTCTCCTCTTGTTCTCTTGACCTCTTAACTTTCTTTTTCTCCTTCCAATCTTCTATTCTTCCTTCCTTCTTTTCTTCTCCCAACACTTTTCATGCCTCAACTCCCTTCTTCTCTCCTTTGTCCTTTTTCTTTTATTCGTCTTTCCTTACCGTCTTATATTTTTCTCTCCTCCCCTTCTTCACTTACTTCGTACTTATTTCGTACTTCTTTCCTTTCTTTTTCCCTCAACTCTCTCTGCTCTATTTTTTTATTTACTAATTGTCTTCTTCTCTTCATTTCTTTTTTCTCTTGTTACCCTCTTCTACTTTTCTCTTCTCCTATTTTCTTTTTTTCCTGTTTCTCTTCTATGCTTGTCCTCTTTTCTCTCAAGCCTGTCTTCTCTTTATATCCTTACTGTCTTCTTTTCTCCCTCTCTTTTTTGCTCTTTCTTTTCTCCAGTTACTCTTCTTTCCTTCACTTATTTATTCTTCTACTTCTCTTTTAACTCTCTTCTTTTCTTTCCCTCTTCTCTGATAAACTCTCCGCTTCTCTCTTTCTCTTATTCTCCTTTTTTCCTTTCCTCCCAGTTCTCTTCCCCTCTCGATTATTTTCTTCTCTCCTCCCCGTAGAATTCTTCCTCCCTCTGTCGCTCATTCTATCCTCCTTGTCTTCTTTTCTTTACATTGTGCCTTCTTCCCTTTATCACATTCTCATATCCACGCCTTCTCTCCTCTCTTTTTTCGTCTCTTTTTCTCCTTTACTTCCCTTCTTTTCACAATTCTCATCTCTCTTTCACTTTTCCCACTTTTTTTAAATTTAACTTCTCCTAATTTTCTCTTCCCTCTGTTCTTTTCTATTTGTTCTCTCTTTTCTTCTCCTCTTCTTTTCCTCTTCCTCTTTTCTCCTCTTCTTCTATCTCTTACTGGTTATTATTATTATTATTATTATTTATCAGCATTTGGAACTCGAAAGTTCATTTCTGATTATTATCTATTCTCTTTTTTTCTTTTCTTCTCTTCCTACACTTGATCTTCTTATTTCCTTTTCATCTT
>WSXT02095243.1:0-11603 GCA_011762715.2 Neuroterus valhalla
CAAGACTTATGGAAAATGCAACCATATTGCTCGCAACTTGATAATTTTAGTTGTTGCAACTATATCAGTTTTCTCCGTGTGTTATTGATAAATTATGGAATCTTAGAAGAATATAAATTACGTAGCAAAGAGGACTGGAATCCAGGGCCATAAAGAATGGAATTTAGTAAGCAAATAGAGGCTTCTCTGTATATGATGATACCACTATTATGGCAACCGGAATGCTAAAGTCTCACGTGCCTAGCATACGAGTATATCCGACTTATGGCCTCTTGTGGCCTCCCGTTGCCATAATGATTTCCTCATCATCTGCAGCTGCCTTTGTGAATAACAAATACCGACGATTCATCACCGAAACGACTTCAAACTGATATTCTAGATGGAAAGAAGTCTTGGCCTAGTAATGGTTTCAGAAGCTGAGTGATAAATTATTGATAGCATACTGCATCTCCATAATGGCCCAACAGACCAGAAATGGAGTTTTATCAGTTCTGTATGTCACAGAAAGTCAGTTATTAGTACATAAAGATGACTTGAATTGCAGGATTGATTGATCATGTTTTTTTGGCAAATTTTTATATGAGGCGTATCAAAGTATAATCATCCATTGTTCTTATTGTAACGATGAATACGAATGAGAAAACTATGTCAATCTTTTTGATGGAATACCTGATACCAAAAGCAGGTTTTTTTCCATTTTTGAACATCATTTTTCTTATTGTTATTATTTCCTTCAGAAATCGAGTAAACTACAGTTTTGATCGCTGAACTATTCTGTCTATCCAAAAGGGAAATCAAACTCGGTTTATTCTCCTATTGCATTTCATCTCTAACTCCCTCAAACTCGTTGGGGTTCAATGGAAATCAGACATATTCACGGAAGTATTTATTGAATATTTATTGATAATATTGTTAGTCCTGTAACTATTATTTATGCGGATGTTGAGAATATACCAGTTCATCTTTTCTAGTATCTAATTCATGCCAAAAATATCATACATTGTTTCACAAGTTGAAAAGACATTATTATTTCCTTAAAAATTGCCTCGAATAGAAGGATTTGAAAAATATTGATTGTTTTCGAATCTAATTCTCAACTGAAATTGACACAAGAATGAAGAGACTCTTGGAAAAAGTTTATATTGTCACAATATAATGAAGATAAGTTATAAAGTTATGAGTTATAAGTTATGCAAGTAAAAGAGACATAAGTGATTTCCTTCAAAATTTTATCGCATAGAGGGATTTGAAAAATTTTGATGGTTTCCGAATCTAATTCTCAACTGGAATAGTCAAAAGAATAAACGGATCTTTGAAAAATTTTATGTTGTTGTAATGCAATAAAAATAACTTATAAAGTTATAACTTATAAGTTATAAAGTAACAGAGACATTATTCGTCCACTTAAAAATTTCGTCGTATAGAAGGATTTGAAAAATCTTGTTTGTTTTCGAATCTAATTCTCAACTAAAATTGACACAAGAATGGAGAGACTTTTGGAAAAAGTTTATATTGTCATAATGTAATGAAAATAAGTTATAAAGTTATGAGTTATAAGTTATGCAAGTAAAAGAGACATAAGTGATTTCCTTCAAAATTTTATCGCATAAAAGGATTTGAACACTTCTGATGGTTTTCGAATCTAATTCTCAACTGAAATAGTCAAAAAAATTAACGGACCTTTGAAAAAGTTTGCATTGTTATAATATAATAAAAATAACTTATAAAATTATAATTTATAAGTTATAAAGTAAAAGTGACATTATTCATTTCCTTAAAAATGTTGTCGTATAGAAGGATTTCAAAGATTTTGATTTTTTTCGAATCTAATTCTCAATGTAAAATTGGCACAAGAATGAAGAGACTTTTGTAAAAAGTTTATATTGTCATAATGTAATGAAAATAAGTTATAAAGTTATGAGTTATAAGTTATAAAAGTAAAAGAGAGATTATTTATTTCCTTCAAAATTGCTTCGTATAGAAGAATTAAAAAAATTTTGATTGTTTTCGTATTTAGTTCTCAACTGAAATTGGCACAAGAATGAAGAGAATTTTTATAAAAGTGTATATTTTCAAAATTCAATTAAAATAAGTTATAAAGTTATAAGTTATAAGTTGTAAAAATGAAAGAGACATTATTCATTCCCTTCAAAATTTCTTTGTACACAAGGATTTGAAAATTTTTTATTGTTTTCCAATCTAATTCTCAATTGAAATTGGCAAAAGAATGAACGGGCTTTTGAAAAAAGTTTATATTGTTATAATGAATTAAAACAAGTTATAAAGTTGAAATTTATAAGTTATAGAAGTAAAAGACATTATTAATTTCCTCCAAAATTGCCTTGTATAGAAGGATTTGAAAAATTTTGATTGTTTTCGAATATAATTCTCAAATGAAATTGGCACAAGCATAAAGAGACTTTTGGATAAGTTTATTCTGTCATAATATAATGAAAATAAGTTATAAAGTTATAAGTTATAAAAGTAAAACAGACATTATTTATTTCCTTCAAAATTGCCTAGTATAGAAGGATTTCAAAGATTTTGATTTTTTCGAATCTAATTCTCAATTGAAATTGTCACAAGAATGAAGAGACATATGGAAAAAGTTTATATTGTCATAATGTAATGAAGATAAGTTATAAAGTTATAAGTTATAAAAGTAAAAGTAAAAGAGACATAATCCGTTCATATTGTTATAATGTAATGAGAATAAGTTATTTAGTCTTTGTGGAAATCACAACGATTTTTAGATTTAGAATGTGTTAAGAAAAGTTTATTTGACTAAATAATTTAAACATTATAACATATTATATCATATATAAGATTAGAACATTTATTTTATTAATAAACTAAAATTGTTTTATTGTAATGAAAATAGGTTATTTGGTTCTTGCGCAAATTACAACAATTTTCAGATTCAGAATCTATTTAGAAAAACGTTCAGATTTTTTTATATCGTAAACTCCTTCACTTCGAAAATAAGTACCATATGCTTCCTAATAGTAAAGTCATCAAAATTGAAAATTCAAAACCTGCTGATTTTTTATCAAAAGACACTTTCTTCGAACAATTGAATACCTATTGCTTCTTCCCTTGGATTTTCTCGAGAAAAGCTACTTAAAAATATCAATTTATTATAAATAATGATAATATAAATATATATTCTGAAGAAGCATTTCCCACTTCAATCATCATGCTGAAACATCTAGATTTGACTATGCTCAAAATGTGGTTCTGCTGCACTCGCGAGCGCTTTTATAGCTATATATAGGAATATTTTTCTGCTAGAGTGAAGTTAATTAGGATATTACAAGGAAGTATGGTTGAGGGCATATCCCTGCTGCAAAATATACAGCATTATTATGATAATTAAATAGTCTGCATTAGTATTGGTTACAGATTTATGTTAATAGGTAAATAGGAACCATGCTTGTTGGCGCGGCAAAAAAGTTTAAAGAATTTGTACCTTCGTAGTCCCACTTTTAAAAATATGTCTAATAACAATATTATTTCACTCAGCAAATTTCTATGGTGAAAATTATCGTACGTTTAACAGTGAATCAATAAAATCACTTCATCATCACTGTACTGAATAAAACAGGTAGTAAAATTCAATAGAAGGGTATACATATTTAGAGATCTCTTTCCCCATAATGCAAGATATACACAGCAGCTTGGCAACCGTCCAGAAACATGATTTTATAGACGCGGGAACTTAGTGGTTAGACCATCTTCACCAAAACCGCGTGAAAAATGCAAGGTTTGGCTTAGTAATATTTAAAGTTTATGCGGCTTCATTTACTTAAGAAGAAGCGAATCTATCCCAGAAAAGAAACCAAAGCCAACCTTAAACTGATAAATTCGAAATTTAGAAGCTTGGAAAAGAAGAAATTTGAAATCAGAATTTTCGGGTGGATCAAAGTTACATTTTTGCTCATAGTTTTAAAGACAAAGCCTATCGAAATAGAACCAATCAATGTCGAGATTAAAAGCACTTTTGAAGTCGCATATTTTGCTAGACATCAATTTTTTCCACTGTCTCATAAAATATTGAGCCACATAAACTTGTATGAGGTTCTTCATGAAAAAATGTCCCGGTTCAAACCTTGCATTTTCAAATGGCAACTCTGTACTGAATTTGATAAAAACTGGAGTTTCAGGTTTACAAATACTAGAATTTTTATATTTTAGACGTCCATCATATTCAGGGGTGCGTAAGTCTTTATTCCTGTCATATCAAATTCGTAGCGAATTTCAGAAAATTTTCAGTGCTATATTTTCAAATTGATTTATAAATTATTATTGCTTTTAGTGTCAAATTCAGTTCACTTTGTGAACCAGTTTCAGCTGTGAGGAGATGAATCAAAGGAAACCCAGTATTTATTCCTATCATGAAAGAAACCACAAGTGGACGGTTTGCAAACTGTTCCTCGAGTTGCAAAATACCTCATTCACAAATTATCTTGCTAGTTATCGCTATCTCTAACATCCACGTTACTCTCGGTTGGCTTGCTATGGTTGAATATTGTAATCGCCCACCTCCGGTTCCTGTTCCCTAATTTCCACTTCATGAACTAATAAACACTTATTTTCAACTCTGTCAGGATTCAAAACAAGCCACCGATCGATCTTAAACCCTGATACAAAATATATTTCATACGATACAGTATTATTTCAAATCAATTTTAAATTATTCAATCAGTTATAAATTCAATAAACATTCATAAACATTCGTAATATATTCAGGAGTTATAGATTTCGATATTAATAATAGCCAGATGATATCAAATAATTGCTTCGAATTCAAATTGCACTGTGGAATGGAAATAATTCACTTACAATAGACATATAGTTTCTAGTCGATGGAATATCCTGTCATCAAAATAATGATAATTAAGAGAATTGAACTATAACGCTGACGGATAAAAGAATTTGAAACTGCTCTGGAAGAGAGAAAAAATATTGCCCTGAGGGAATAATGTTTCTGACCTTCAATATTTCAAATTCCAAATTGTATACGCCTATCAAAAGAGTAAAAATTAATTTAACACAACAAATCAAACTGCTCCTGTGCCTTGATATGTATAGAAGTTTATTTGAAAATATACACGGAAAAAATGTGTACTGGAGAAAGCACAGAATTTGTTACGAAGTGGCGGATATGAAAAAAATACGCAATAATTACAGACTCAAGTTTTTGTAAACTCCACAGAACTTTTCCTATTAGAATTGAATATCATTCAGGAAGAATTTTTATATGGAACAGTAATTTCACCAATAGGGAAATTTCACAGAACAATGCACGAAAAGAACTTCCCTATATGCAACAAAGTTATCGTCAAAGGGGTCCTTCCATATCGTCCAAGAAAAATTCTTACCGCTTGTGAGAAACGACCAGTGCCGGGCCAAAAATTTTTGGTTGACCAGGTTATATTTAATTTTCTTACTTGAACGTCAGATATTTTTGTGACGTTTGTCCCTCAAATGTTGTCCAATAACTAGGGGAGAAACTGGAAATTAAATTTTTATCCCATTATAAATAATAATCGAAAATTATTGATTACAAACGACTTTGAATGATGAAAACTTAACCTCTTATTCAAAAAGTGTTCGATTTTAAATGATCAATTAAGAAACTGTGCAAGTTTCAATGTTTCTATTCTACAATTGCTTAAGGCCATGTAATACTTTGGCGAATGGTCAATGAGGTTCAATTTCCTCCATTATTTCCCACAATCATTTGAATTTTGAAAAAATGAATTCGGAGTAGCATAATAATAGGTCGACGGACATCCCGGAACTCTTTTTTTCCAAAAACTTATTTATCATATTTTTTATGAAATAAACTTTTTTATTTGCCTGCGAAAAAGCATGGTTCCAGGCCATTTGTTTACATACTGTTCCACTGGTTGTAACACATAACCTCAAAATACACGTACTTTAACAAAATTGAGCAAAATACAACTCTTCTCGATTATACAACAAAAGAAGAGTTCGAGGCACATGGCCTTCACATGGTCCTGAATTATATAATTTCCAGAATTTTTTTATTGGTTCTTCCATTTAGGGCATGGAAAATGAAAATGTGAAATTCTATGTCATTCCTTTTAAAATTTTTCTATTTAATAATATTCAGAGCTTTCATTTTATTAAATAAAACAATTAAAATTGTAACGTCGAAAGTTCGGTTTTTATTTTGGAATAAATAATTTTAAATAAGAGAAATTATTTAATTTAGACTGGTTAAATAATTTCAATAAAGTATTAGTGGCTTATAACCAGTATATATTTTTGATGTTTTAATAACGACAACGCGTTTCGACGCAGATCTGCATCCTTACCAAGTCTTGTTTCTGTAACAAAAAATTATTGAATTTATAATACACGATATTTTTCGAATGTCATTGTACCAAAAAGTATCATTAAATATCTATAAGAATCGATGATTTCACAAGTTGTAAGGAATAAATATTACGATTTATCTAACCAATTGAATGAACATTGAAGAAAAAACCATATGTCCATAGAAAAGATGGCGATGATGATTGTTAGTTTAGAACAATACTTTATTGAATAACCATGTTAAATAATTAGGTTACATAACCTTTATAGAAGTTCTTTTTGCACAACTTTTAATTTTTTGCTAATGCTGTATTATCTTCTTTTTTCTACAGATTTCTCATTTTCTTTAGTTCTGATACCTAAATGCCGAGAAAATTTTCCATTGTATGTCATATCACAATTCAAACATGATATTTTATAAATACTATTAACTTTATGGAATTTATCAATTGAATTTTTAAAATTTTTTAAAAGAATTGTGTCAAAAGTATTTTCAACAGAAAACACAATTCGGATATTACTTTTCTTATTGAGAATCATAAAAAGAACTTCATCAAAGCCTTTGATATATAACATTACTATAATTTTGTTTTGATTCAAAAAATTTTCTTTTTGTTTATTTGCGTTCTTGAATTCAATAATAGACTTATACCGTTCATCAATCTTCATTTATAACAAATATAATGGATATCCATTTTTTAGTAAGGTATCTTTTACAATATTCAAATTTTCTTGATCGTGTTTTCTATCAGACAATATGACAGCCCTATCTACAAGACCAAAAATAACACCAAATTTATTATGCATTGGGTGATGCGAAGCGAAATTCAGGAAACGTCCTGACCATATTGGTTTACGGTACCAATTACTCGTAATTTTATCTTTTTCTATTTTCAGTGTCAGATTTAAGAAATTGATTTCATTTTCTTTTGCTGATTCAATAGTGAATTTTAGTTTATCATCTGCTAAATTAAATTTTTCAAGAATGTGATCTGTTTTATTTTTTGGAAGACAAATTAACGTGTATCAATTTATCTATAGTAAAAAATGATATTATAGTCTAAATTATTCAGAATTTGTTTTCCTATATTTTCCATAACAATGTTTGCAGCAGCTGCTGAAATTGGTGACCCCATTGGTCAAATCAAATATTTTAACTTTTTAATTCTTGAAAAAACATCAATAAATTATATTTACGGTTGACCAAATAGTATTTTTTAGGAATTTTAAATCTTCGATTTCAAAATCTTCTATTTTTTAAGGGTCCAATTCTTTGCAACTGCATTTTAAAACTCCTTGAATTGAAATTTGCGTTTGGAGATTGAAATTTTGAATGGGAGATTCGGTGAATTAACATTAACTTTTCTGTAATCATAACTGAACAGTTCTAGATGATTTACAGAAAAGGAGTTGTTGATTCACCGAATTTTTCTCCTATCCGCGACCCCGTAACTAATTCTGTAATTCCTCTAGTACACATTTTTTCCATGTGCTAAATTAAGATAAAAAATTGGGATAAAAAAAAAAGATCAAAACAATCGAGAACTGTGTTAGAATTTTAACTACCTTGACCCATATTCTTCACCAATATTATTCGTAAGTCCCTATTCCATTTGAGGAATTTTCGATCTATAACCCCCTAGACAATCGCCTAAAATGCTGCGCCGAAGTGTGAAGTAATTGTTGGATATAAAGGGTCGGTAAATTTGTAGAATGCACTCTTATCAATTTAAGGTGATGAATGATATTTCTGTATTTCTAAGCAAACGGGTTTTTGACAACTTTAATAGCCTCAGATTATCGTTCATTCAAATTCGAAATAAGAGGTGAATTTTTTTGGGTTAAATGGGCTAAGAAACAAAATTACATAAATACATTATTTTCTCATTAAATAATTCAGAATAAAAACCAATTCCTCCCACTGCAAACTCAGTATGAGATTGTGTATGGTAATTACCTCTCTTACAATTTTCTTGATGCATGCATGCATAAGTGAATTTTGTCTGTATTCAAGATTCCAGTGGACTTTGGTCCATCAAATTTTTCTATCTCGTTTTTCTTTAATCTTGTAGTCGCATTTCTCCAAGTGGAATTTTCGTTTACAGAAATGATAATTTACTAGAGTAAATATTAATATTCTTCCATTGAGCTTTTATACCTAAATCCATTATGGACATAACATGAAAATTTTCATCAACTGTTGATTCTAACCTTTTCAAAGCAGATAAACATGTTTCAAAAAACTCCTTTACGGGTTTGAAAATCAGTATCTTCAATTTTCAAGTATTAAATTTTTGAAAAAATCAATATTTTTTGAATATACCAATAGAAAGTGCTCCAACAACAAGTGATCAAAATATCAATTATAAAAAATTAAATTGAATTATTTCAGAATCTATTCCTGTTTATTGTCTGAAATTACCTCTTTATTTCTCAAACTTCTATCTCTATTACTTTTTGAACCTTGTTTTGCATTTCAAATGTCTAAATACCCTAACGCTAAAAATATAGACTTTCTAGAAGACGAGAAAATATATCCTCTCATTGTTTATCTCATGATGTGACTCATCAAAGTGAATGTATTAAGAAAATGTTGATCGATGGTAAATTATCATTTTGGTCGGATCAAATTTCACTGTTATCTCTTCGAAAAGAAGTTTTCTAACCTTCGCTTCAGGCCGATAACTACTTTTTCCAATTATTGTAAATAACACCACAAAAATGAAGATAAAATTAATGCAAAGTTTCGTTCTACACAACATCAAATTTTCACTCTACTCTAGAAATATCGAGAATGGGAATTTTCTTTCATTAAGGAAAAACCAATAGATAAAAAAATGCATATGCACCTGTAACCCCATACGAAAATGTTCGGCCAAGTGGTTAGTCAATTTGGAAAGGATTCGGAGTTGGTTTAAATTGATTGAATTTAGATTAAAGTCGTGTTTTCCGGAGGGATACTTATCAAGAGATCGCTATTCCCGGAATCACCCTCGATAAACTTTCACTATGAAAACTTGAGATAAAGAAAAATAAACGACGCGAAACGACCTCTCATGTTGGACGTACGAAAACCGATAAAACCGCAGTTTACACACAGCGGACAACGAAGAGAAAGCCTCAAGTACTTTAAATCACGCAAATTATCCGGAATCAAGTGTCCTAGTACGGATGAGCATTGTATTCCTGAATCGATAGACCACGACTTCGCGTGATGTCAACAGAAATTCGTATCGGTCCAAAGTAAATGGTTTAGAAACTGAAATCGGTCCGTAGAAAATATATGGATCTGTTCGTGCGAGCTACCCTTTCTTTCTTCACATAACGTGCAAAAACCATTATTTTTGCAGTTTTGTCAGCCACGGAATGTAATGGCGTAAACAACAATGACAAAGGATCATTACATAAATAACTCCAATAATCGACTTATAAATTCTGTGTGCAACTAATTTTTGTAGTGGTATGTAGATTTGTTGAAGAGCATAATAGACCGGGAGCTGATGAAATTTTTCATGCATCATTTTCTACAGATTGAAACTTTCTATATCCTCTATTTATCATGTGAAACTTGAGGAGATGCAAGTCTGCCAATCCATTTTCGGCTGTAGCAGATTCAACTTTGTTAATGAAATTGTTGGTAAAATGAATTACTTTTCAATTATTTTCTACCGTGGACCTCTTCGAGGACTATTTATTTTCACTAAGAAATACTCGATAAACCACTTTGCAGACATTTTGTTCGGTTGCAGGATGGAACTACAGTCGTTCAAAATGATCAACTCCCAAAAGTTGACAACTTCGGACGACTGCGGCGCCATCTTGCAACCGAACAAAATGTCGCTAGTATCGCTAGGGAGTCTAGAGACATAACAGATGGTGGCGTCGTCTGCTATACACATATATTGCACAGTGTTGACGTTGATTTTGAATCAAGTTTAAAGCATTAATTTCGAAATGCCAGGTATGTGTGTGGCATTTGGGTGTAAGAATAAAGGCGAACATGGCTTTTCGAATGATGAAAATATGAGGAAAAAGTGGATAATAGCCATTAAGGGAGTATGGTGGATAAGACTAATAAAAATGAGAATTACTTGTAATTTTGACAGAACGCGTGTTATAGCTTACTTGAGCTATGGTTCAAGTTTCATGAACCTTCAGAACCTCAAACTCGAGATCAGCGCTGGGTTTCTTCTCTTTTTTCACGTATCTTAGAATTCTCTTATTATTTTATCGTTTTTGAATATCTTCATAACCTCGAAAAAAACCGCATTTTACCATAAGATCACATGTTATTTTCAGTAAATAATTTCTCGAGTTTGAGGTTCTGAAAGTTCATGGAACTTCAACCATAGCTCAAGTAAGCTATTACACGCGTTCTGTCAAAATTACAAGTAATTCTCATTTTTATTAGTCTTATCAACCATACTCCCTTAAACGGGAAAGTTTCTGTCCGAGTTCAACGTCACGGTTGTGCTCGACACACTTTTTGTGCCTTCTTTGCCACAAGTATAAAATCATAACAAGAGTCCCTAACCTCTAAACCACGATCTGTCAAATAAATACTCTCCCAAATCGCTATTCTCCCTCGACTCTCAGTTTTACCATCTCTGTCACACAATTTGCGTTTTTTGTAGTCCATTTACCATGTCATATTAGAAATAAACATTGTTATTTCATATTGATTTTGTTTTTTCTCCTCAACATTCTCAAAATTCCGTGTTTCTTCAATGATTGAAACAATAATAAGAAATTTAAAAACTTCGCAAATCCAAGGAATACATTAACAGACAGAGAATATTTTTTATCAATTTTCCTACTTCTCGAAAAATTGTATTATTATTCCCGGACGTTACAGGTAGTTGTTGTGTAAAGAATCAGATATCTCTGAAATAATAGTCTTCTGATGATTCCAAAAATAGATAAAATATTACTGATTATGTCATTTCAAATAAAAATTAATATTTTCAATGGAAAAAATATTTGAAATCACTTGTATACCAATAAATGAGTGCTTATTTTTTTGAGGAAACTATTCTCTACAACTGTACTCCTCCTAATTTTGAACTAAATTTTTCTATGACTATAATTGTTGAAAAACAAGAATTTTGACAAGTAGCAGAATCGAAAGTATGTTAATATAGATAATTCTACATAATAAAAAAAAAATTATTTCGACAATATTTTTTGCGATTGAATACATGAATATGTAAAGTACGTACTTTATTTATTCATATATTCAATCGCAAAAAATATTGTCG
>WSXT02095254.1:0-11602 GCA_011762715.2 Neuroterus valhalla
GGACGCGTGGCGGTCTCGGGTAGATGAGGCAATGAACTTTCGAGTTCCAAATGCTGATAAATAATAATAATAAAAATTGGATGACGATTTTTTTAAACGATTTGTAATATATTTTTTCCCCAATAAGTAAACTATTCAATTATTAATAAATTTACTTTATTTATCAAAAAACAATTTTTTTAATTGTTGAAATTCAGGAATTTTCGTATTCGGGAATTCGCAGTTTCGCATATCTTAAAATTCGGAGATTCTCTTTCGACAATTTTATTATTTCAAAATTTTTGGATTTCATATAATGTAATTCCGGCAATTATCGAGTATTCTATCATTTAAGAATCCTCTGATCTGGCATTTTTATGATTTTAGGAATGTTGTACTTCGAATATTTTCTTGTTTGGAAATTTCACAGTGTCTAGAATTTTATTTTTCGGGATTGTTTTTCAATGATTAATACATATTTATTCCTAAAAGAATATTTTGATACTTTAATTGATGACAATTTTTTAGAACAATTTGTAATATATTTTTTTCCTAATAAGTAAACTATTCAACTAGTTCAACTTCCAAACAAAAATATAACTTTACAACAAAATAGTCGCATTTTCAACAAAATGATTCTATTTCAACAAAAAACTCAAAAAATGTTCAACCAAATGAGATGAATTTCGAACCTATAAGAGCGTAATAAGAAAATGAATCAATTTTTCTTTGAAGTTGTTTTTTTTAATTGAAAAGTCTACTATTATAGTTTGTTACGGAATTGATCTCTTTTGGTAGTAAATAGAGTTTTTTTTTTTAAGAAACGGCAGAAGGAAGATATAGTTTTTAAGATTGAAAAGTCCATTTTATATATAAATTAGATATTTTCCATCCATAATTGTTATAAATATAACTAATAATGCTGAAGTTTCACTGACTTTTGAACTTTTCATCGAAACCACACTTAATTATATTTGTAATATTACGGTAAGACAGACTATGCAACACACATACCATCACGTTCATTATTACCCCCATAAAGGAATGTCCATAAATTACGTAACGCTGAAATCTCAAAATTTCTCGACTTGTCTGTCTGTTCATAACGATACCGTAGCAATTTTACTCTTTCCTGTCTGTAACATAACGTAACGCCCGTTAAAAGAAGTAGAAAATCGGTCAAAAAATATATAACTGGAGGGAACCTGTGAAGGGCACGAAACATCGCGAAACCGCAGCCGCAAGTCGAATCCAAACTCGACTCCAATGCAAATGATGCAAGAAGCTTAAATTTAGCTATAGACAAAATGAAAATAAAAGAAGTAATATTTTATGTTTCAGTTATAGGTTCTTTGCATGATAAAATAAAATAAAATTGGGGTTTAAACACAGCAGTTGGAAATTGGTCTCTGTATCGCCGATCTTGACAAGTTTTGTTATCAAGCCCTTTCAGTTAGGCTCTTATCGGGGTGCAAAACAAGCGCTTACTTTCTAGGCTTCCATCGCAAATATCTAGAATTAGATTCGCTCCTCACGCATCCATTGAGCTACCCTCTTTCCCTAGAGATTCTCTCCGTGACGAAGTTCCTCCTTAGTTTTCCTCGGCGCGAGGGTGATACGGCATTAAAAGAATAGAAATCGGATGGAATCGCTTCTACGTTACTAAGCAGACGCTACCATGGATTCCATAAAAATAGGAAGGAATTAAACCCCCATGGGGTTGTCTTTATCCTAAAACTGATGGTTTCTATTATTATTAGAGTTCTTCGTAACTAAATCTGTCTTGAAAAAATATAAATGAATATTTGAAAAGATAAGTCATGTGAAAAATAATTCGGTTCGACTCAGCGCGTGAGTCACGAGTCGAATTTTTGAAATCTGACTCAATCTTTGATCAAATTGAAAGAATCCGACTCTTCCGAAAAAAAAATTGCTGGGGCGCGTAGAAAATTATGTATTTATCTTTCGCTAAAAACAAATATTATAGACCTGAACTTAGAGAAATTTTGAATTTTCTACAAGAAAGACGAGCAAAAAAGACGTATTTTGAATTCATAAGTGCGAATTTTAAACAAAAAAGTTCAATTTTCTACAAGAAGAGGAAAGACAGATTCATTTTCACAAAAAAGTTCTTTTTTCAACCAAATTTTGTATTTCTTCCAAAAGATGATTTTTCAAGCAACGAGGACGAATTTTCAAACATGACAGATTGAACTCCAATCAATCACTTCAATTTTTTACCAAAGAGTTCATTTTTAACCTAGGAGGTTGATTTTTCAGTAGGCAAGTGGAGAATTTTTTGAGTTAAATGTACTTTTTATTCCGTGAAATAGAATTTTCAATAAAAAGTTAATTTCCTCATGCAAAAGATGAATTGTCAATCCAAAAGGAGTGAGGACGAATCTTTCATCCCTGAAGGGAACGTTGAACAAAATAGTAGAATTATTAGAGAAAAAATCAATTGAAAACAAAATAATTGAATTTTTAACGAAAATAGTCGAATTTTCAAACCAAAAAGTTAAATTTTGAATAAAAAAAGTTTTTCCAACCAAAATAGATGAATTTTATATCCAGACTAGGAAGTTCAACAAAACATTTGAATTTTCATGGAGATATTTAAATTTTTCAACAAAATAGTTGAAGTTTCAAAAAAATTATTGAATTTGAAATATTTTATCCTCTTTCACAAACAGATTAATTTTCAAAAAAACTAAGATGCACGTCAAGTGTGTTGGATTACACAGTCCAACAAAGCCTTGTTTTTCTGGAGATATCCTAACCTAAAAGTGCAGAAAATGCTGTTTTCGCTATATTGGAGGTTAGATCAGAAGACATGCTGATTTTTTCCATAAAAGATCGTCAAAGCATTAAGGATGTTTGAGTCACTGTTTTCGAATCTGTGGTCAGAGTTTTCAAATTCAAGATCGCGGATCCAATATGGCGGCTACAGCTGACATTTCATAAAAAGTTCCTAAAAGTTCCAAAGAGTGCTTGAAAATGGTAATTCCGGGGTTTTCGGGGTCATTGATCTCAAACCTGGGGTTATAATTTCTAAATTCAGAATGGCGGATCCAATATGGTGGCTGCAGCGGCTTTACTTCATAGAGAGCAGGCATTTTCTGCATTTTTGGGTTATGATATCTTGAGAAAAACCAGGCTTCAAGCAATCCTGAGGCTAGACTCGGATTCGGTAAGTCAAAACACTTCAGAAAAGTATAATCTGTATAGTCCAGAATGAAAAAAATTTTAACAAAAATTGTTAAATTTTCAAACCGGGAAGATGAATTCTTAACCAAAAAGCGGATTTTGAACCGAATTTTTCAATTTTCAACCAAATGGCGGATTTTTTCAATAAAATAGTTGGTTGAAAATTAGTTCTTTTTATTCGAGAAGTCTGCGGTTATATTTTTGGTTTGAAATTCTCTTATTTTGCTCGGAAATTCTACTATTCGGTAGAAAATCCAACTATTTCGTTAAAATTTTTATAGACAAAAATTTAATTTTTTCTTTTTGTTTTGAAAATTCCTCTCTTTGAAAAGAAAAGCTCTCCATTTGAATTTTCTTCCGGTGCAAAACTCATATTTTATTGGATTAAAGGTCAACTGTCTATGAAAAGACAAGTACTATGTTATAGTACTGGCAAAGATGAATTATTTTCTGCGGAATATTATTTAGTTTCTTATTTTTGAAAGGTGGAAAAAGGATTTAAATTCTTCATATATAATATTGAATTTCAAAATGAAATATTAAAATTTTCAAATAGAATATAGTTGAAAAGGTATAAAACTAGATTTCTTTGAAATAGGAAAATTATTCTAAAATTTTGGTCTGTCTAATACTCTAATCTAATTTGAAAACAAATAAACCTTTTCTCTTATTGCATAATGCATCATCTAAACAAAACCAATCTCATACATTTCTAAGATTTCCTTTTTTATGATTCACTTTTTGCAACTTACAATTTACTGATTAGACAAATTTTGATTTCAATCGCAATTTTGAAACCTCTAGGTATTGCATTTGTGGTGAAATAAAATGAGGGAGCAAATCATTTTTATAACAGTGATAAGGGTTTTTGCTAATGGAATAAAAATATAATTGCACTACATGAAAATCGTCAATTAACTGATTTAGTTTTTATGTCAAACTTATGTCTTTGAATTGAAAAATAAATTCGGAAAATCTTCCAATATTAGTCATTCACGTCTCTTTAAGAGAAAATTACACTAAAAAGTGTAAAAATATTTATTCTTTAGTTCACGTTTCGATTACATTTGATATGAATTGTTTTGAAGATGCAATTTTTATTTATTGATCAATTATTTCATTGTTTTGCACATTCATGTCTTCAAATTTGATTAATTTTTGCTAAACTCCTCGATCTCTAATATGATCCTTCGGTCCTTGATATACTTCTTAACTATAATTATTCATTTTGAATAATTGCTCCACAAAAGAAAATAAATATTTCATTCAATTTAATGAATAATCATATATTCTTAGATTGTATTCATTCTACGTACATTTGTTTCTATACTTTATGCACTTGTTTTTTTTAAAATAAAATTCCTTCAATATAATTAGTATAATTTAATTAGTATAAACAACGTCCCAAACTTCTGGGTATGTTCATTATAACATAGGTTTACAAAAATTAGTAAAAATTATGCCACTCCAAGATTTGATAGAAATATCAACCGAGTAAGCTTACAATTGTTTTCCAACTATTTTTCTATAATATATAATACTTGTATAGTATTTAGTAGCATACCTACATGAAAACCCAATGATCCTCAAAAAGCTCCCAAAACGAATCTAAAACAAAACCGTCCCCAAACCCATCTTTTTCCACAGACCGCATCATTGGAGAAATAATCTCGGAACTTGGAGAATTAAAATGAAATATTATGCGAATTATAGATAATTGAAAGAGGGATGAAACTTCAGGTCCTCAAAGAAGAGTAAAAGAGAAAATGATTAAAAATGTGGTTCCTACCTTAATATAGCTGTGTACATTGTGGTGCTAGCAGAGGATGATGTGGGTTGGCGGTGGGGTGATCAGGGGGGCTCCGGTGCAGGGCGTACCCCTAGTTACCCCCCTCGGGACCCCCTCCGCCACCCCCTTGCTGTTGATGCGCAGCCGCAGCCGCTGCCGCCGCTGCTTTTTGTGCCTGCGCTTGTTTCTCCTGTTCATTTAACTCCTTAATCGCCTGAATCTCCTTCTTGAGCTTCATCCGTCGATTCTGGAACCAGATTTTTATCTGTCTTTCCGTCAGGCATAACGCGTGCGCCATTTCGATCCGCCTCCGCCTGGTGAGGTAGTGATTCGTGTGAAATTCCTTCTCCAGCTCCAGTGTTTGGTAGCGCGTGTAGGTCTGGCGTCCGCGCCTGCGCAGTCCATTCGCTCCTAAAATTAAATTCATTCATCAGTACTTTATCTCAATATCAACATGTACAGCTTCCATTGTAGAAAGTAACATGTAAAAACTACAATATGCAGGTTGTAACCATTAGAAGGTGCACTGCAATTATTGTTATATGTATGGTAGTGAGTACAAAACTTGTTGTATTCACTACCATGCGTGATGCAACAAGTACTATATTAATAGTAATCACTGGCAAGGAGTTACTTCTTCAAGTGTTAGAGTATTTCCAACTTTTTCATGTTTCTCTATCTTCGGAAATATAAGGACTATTATGAAATTTCATTTCCTAATTAACAGGAAAGTAAGGTTTACAAAAAAGAAAGATTCTGCAATCAAGAAAAAAAAACAATTTCAATCAAAGTGTTGTTCAGGCAAAAAGAGTAAACTTCAAAAAACAACAGTTTTACAAGGAAGATTAATTTTCTACCAAAAAATACAATGTTTTAACAAAATCGTTTAATTTTAAACTTAAAAAATAATTGTTTTCAACCAGCAATGGAACAGATACATATTTAATGTGAAAACCCGATTTCACACCAAACGTAAGAGTTTTTAACTAAAAGAAAGAATCATCAACTGAAACAGTTAAATTTTCAAATAGATGGATTAAATTTTAGTAAAAAAGATAAATCATTGTCAACCAAAATTTCAATACACAAATTTTGAATATAACAAAACAAATGAATTTTTGAATACAACTATGGAATTTTCAATTAGAATGAGTTAAATTTTCAGTTGAAAAAATTTACTTCTACCAAAAAAAATAGGCTTGTATAAAAAAACTAACTTTCGAACAAATCGATTTTTAAGCAAAATGGTGATTCTTCTCCACTAAAAAAGTTGAAATTTTGACCAAAAATTGATTTTCAACCAAAAAATACAATTTTCAAACAAAATGGTTGTTGAATTTTGAACTGTATAGATGATAAATTTCAATCAAAAATAGAATAATAACATTTTTGTCTTGAAAATTAATTTTGAACCAAATAACATAAAAGTTTTCAACCAGATGAATTTTTGACTGATATGAAAAAAATTCAACTGTTTGACTTGGATTGTTAACCGTAAAGAAGATTTTCCAAACAAGAAAAGTAACTTTCGAAGAAAAAGATGATTTCATACCAAAAAATCAATTTCTTCAACAAAATATGTAAATTTTCAGCGAAATAATTGAATTTTCATTTCAAACAAGAAAAGTAACCTTCGGAGAAAAAGATAATTTTTTACCAAAAATCAATTCTTCAACAAAATATTTGAATTTTCAACGAACTAACTAATCAATCCATAGAGATAAATTTTCATCCAAATAGTTGAATTTTGAACTAGAAAAGATCATTTTCCACTAAGGATGAATGAGGTAAATTTCCAGTTAGGGAAATCAATTTTCAACCAAACTGATGAATTCTCAGGTAGAATGTTGAATCCTTAACTGGAATAAATGTATTTTATGCGAAAAAGGTGAATTTTCAACAATAAAGAATAATTTTCTACAAAAGGAGCGAATTTCCAATAAAGGAAATAAATTCTCAAAGAAATAGTTACATTTTTACATTCAAAAATCTATGTTCAACCTAATACTTGAATCTTCACTAAAAAAATATAAATTAATTTTTATCAAAGTAGTAACATTTTCAATCAGAGGTGGATTTTAAATAAAAATAATGCACCTTCAACAAAAAAGTGCGATTTCCAACAAAAGAATTTAACATTCAACCAACTAATTGATTTTTAACTAAAACAGGATGAATTCGCAATGAACAATGTTAACAAGTCTTTTATTATAATGTAGAAATATTTCTCATTCGATTTTTCGTGGTCATAAGAAAATCCAATTATCTATTTTTCAAATTTTTATTCTCAATAAAACTAAATTATTTTGTTTATAACTTGACTAGTTCTGATTTGGTCAGTTATGCAGAAATTTCTAACAGATTCCTGCAGGAGACTGGTGCCCTCCTCAGTGTGCAGCTTAACCAATAATAATTCGTTTACAATAATAAAGTGTAAACGAGCTATAAGCTTACCCTGAAAGGGATTTGGCTCAATAGTATATTAAAAAAATAATAATAAATAATAAAATAATAATAAACTTATTTGAATTAGGCTGCGTCTAGTCATACCAAAAATTGTCGGAGCTGAAAAAGGGGCTGGACTAATCCTTCCGAAATTTTGGGGCGACTATCTAAACTTATGGAAAATATTTGGATACTCATCTCAAACTTCAGTTTGACAAGACTCTTCTTCCAAATTAATACGCTTTTGATGAAGAAGGATCCTTAGAGTAATTGAAAACCTATTGTATACAAATAATACTTCATTCATGTTATAAGTTGTACACATGTTCTTTTTACAATCGTATTTTCTTCGCTATTAGAGATCAATTAGGTTATAGAGAATTATTTCAAATAATTTTTATGAAGATAAGCATCTCGTTCAGTTTCACCCAAGTCTATTTTTTCTTTTCAATGAAACTAAATTATGTTGTACATAGGGGAATGTCCATAAATTACGTAACGCTGAAATCTCAAAATTTTGCGACTTGTCTGTCTCTTCATAACGCTACCGTAACAATTTTACTCTTTCCTGTCTGTAACATAACGTAACGCCTGATAAAAAAAAGTAGAAAATCGGTCAAAAAATATATAACTAGAGGGAACCTGTGAAGGACACAAAACATCGCGAAAACCGCAGCCGCAAGTCGAATCCAAACTCTATTCCGATGGAAGCCAGTAGCAGCAGATAAATTATAAACAAGCTGCAACGTCTGCAGATTCGCTTTTCTCGCAGTGCTCACTTGCTCAATAATGTTGTAAATCTCTCAATTTCATTTTCGGAAAACGTTACGTCACATTTGGAAAATTCCTCTCTGTCACTCCGTAACGCTACCATAATAATACTTTTGTAGTCCGTCTAACATAGCGTTACGTAATTTATAGACAGCTTCTAACTCGACTAGTTCTTATCTGGTCAGTAATGTAAAAATTTCCATAAGATTTTGCAGGAGACTGGTGACTTCCTCAGTGTGCAACTTAACTAAAAAGTCGTTTACAATGATAAAACGTAAACGAGCTACGTTCACCCCGAAAGAGATTTGTCTTAATGGTGCAATAATAATAATAATAATAATAATAATAATAATAATAATAATAATAATAATAATAATAATAATAATAATAATAATAATCATAATAATAATAATAGTCATATTAAAAATAGTAATAATAATAAAAAGACAGTAAAAAAAGTTTTGGTCATACAGGAAAATAAAATTTTGCAGAGAAATTGATGTTAAGAGAATTTACAAAATGTTCGGCGATTGTGAGTAGTACGGACGTGTAAATTGTTTCAAATAAAGTGTAGTAGAGTCGAAGTGAGTGCGGAGGTACTATACCCGTTGAACAGCCACTTGGGTGCAGTAGTGGAATAAGCTCTGCCGGTGGCGCAAGCTCACCTTATCGGCCGTTGCTGCCTCGTAAAAGCCCCATTTCGCCTCTGTCGGCAAACCCCGGTGTATATAGATTATAGAAAGGCCCCCGCATGGTGAGGCACATACTGCCTTCTACCCCTTTGGCTTCGGCTTCCTACGCGTCGCGACCTACATAAAACAACCAGCATCCATGACACCATCCAAACACCCTAAGCTTTAACCGATATCCTACATCAAGCGCCTCGTAAACGCTACAAGAGCCATTAAAACAATTAATTTCACCCTTCAATGCATGATCGCGAATCCGAGGGCGGAAATCTGCAATTTCTGCCTCTTGGATTTATTACTACAATTGGCGAATTAGAGTTATGTTAGAAATCTTTGATGGTAGTATATGCTACTATAGTAAAGATTTTTAACAAATTATCGCCATAAATGAGATACGTTCCGTAGTGACTTTAATAGAGACTGTCATTTTTATAACATATATTAGTTATAATACAAATATTCATTTATATTTACAGGACACATCTTTTCATCCTTCAAAAAGTAAACAAATTTTTTAATCAATGGACAAAATTGAAACCTTTCCTAATTCTTTCACATATAGATGAATTTCCCAAGATCAAAGGACGAATATTTAACAAAATATGAAATTTCTAACCAAGGAAGATTCTTCAGGGAATAAAAACACAATATTCAAACCAAAATATGCAATCCTAAACGAAAGAGAATATTGTTTAAACAAGAAAGATTTCTCAGTTAAGAGAGAAAAAAAACAATATTTTAACCATAATGTAGAATTTCAAGCGAAAAAGATTTATTAAAAAAAAAAATGATTTTCAACACAAAGAAGAAAATATTTTTGAGCCAATTAGTGTAATTTGCAACCAAAAAAAAAATCAATTTTCAGTGAAAAAATGGAGTAATAAAGTTTGCAGGTGAAAACGAATTTTGAACTACAATGAGGAAACGAATTTCGAACAAAAAAATTCCAACCCAATTAAGGAGTGACTTATCAAATTTACCAAAAGAGACTTGTACACAATTTTAATCAAATTTTTTATTTTTCAATATTAAACAAGATTCTTCCTAACAAAAGAGATACAATTTTCGGAATAAAGTTTGATTTTCTAAAAGCAATCGAGTTTTCTACTTAATATGGGATTACTTCCTAAAAAATTGTTTCATTCTCAACTTAAAGAGAGGAAATTTCTACCAAAAGAAAAAAGTTGGGACAGTTGAATTCTCGATTTGAAAGTATGAATGTTCAACGAAACAATCGAGGTTTTGATCAAAATGAATGGCTTAACAACAAACAAAAATTTTTAAAACACTAAAATTGATAAAAAACTCAAACAAAATTGTTAAATCTTTTATTCAAAAAGACGAGTTTTCGACAAAACAGTTGAACTGGTAACCAGAAAAGATATAGATTATAAATTTCAACACATCAAAAGTTAACTTTCAACCATTCGGTTGAATTTCAGAAAAAAATTAGGTTTCAAACGAATTGTTGAACTTTCAACAAAAAAGATCAGAAAAAATTCCATTTTCCACCAAATGTTTAGATTTTCAACGAAAAAGATCCTTTGTGTCAAAATTGTTGACTTTTAAAATGGAGAAAACATTCTACCGAAAGAGAGGAATTTTCATGTCAAAAAGACCAATTTTTCGACGACAAAACTGTTAAATTTTCAATTCTAAAATATGGATTTTAAAGGATCTAATATTCAACTGATCTGTTAAACTTTCAACAAAACATTAGATCCGCTCATACCAAAAAGACGATTTCTCAACAAAACCGTGGAATTTTCTACACGTAAATATGAATTTTTAACTAATCAATCGCATTGTCAACCAGAGAGGATAAGATACTATCTGATTTTTTGAATATAAAAGTATTCATAGAATAAAATTTCTACGAAAAAATGAGCTTTCAAAAACATTAGAAAATTTTTCTACGAAATGGTCCAATCTTTATTCGTAAAGTTGGAATTTTCAACAAACCACATTCTGAATTTTCCACCAAAGAAGTCGAATTTTTACTCAAAAAGACGAATTTCAAACCAGAGTATTAAGCTTTCAATAAAACATTCTCTTCAACCGAAAAGATCAGTTTTCTACAAAACATTTATATTTATAGCCCGTGAATACGAATTTTTAACTAAACGATCGAATTTTCACCCAAATTACACAAATAGTTCAGTTTTCAATCAAGAAAGATGACTTTTCAAGTAAATTTCAAATAAACCTGTTCACGAAATAATAAAATTTGAAACAAAAAAATAAACTTTCAAGAACATTAGACAAATCTTCTACAAAACGGTCGAATCTTCAATCGTAAAATTCGATTTTTTTACAAACCACGTTCTGAATTTTCCACGGAAGAAGTGGAGTTTTTACTCAAAAAGACGAATTTCAAACCAGAGTATTAAGCTTTCAACAAAACATCCTTTTCAACCGAAAAGATCAATTTTCTACAGAAAATTTGTATTTTAAGCCCGTGAATACGAATTTTCAATTAGGCAATCGAATTTTCACCCAAATTCAACAAATAGTTTAATTTTCAATCAAGAAAAGTGACTTTTCAAGTAAAATTCAATTAAACCTTCTCACAAAATAATAAAATTTGTAACAAAAAAATGAACTTTCAAAAACATTTGACGCATTTTCTACAAAATGGTCAAATCTTTAATCGTAAAATTGGAATTTTCAACAAACCACATTCTGAATTTTCCACCAAAGAAGTCGAATTTTTACTCAAAAA
>WSXT02095265.1:0-11602 GCA_011762715.2 Neuroterus valhalla
ACAAAAATCGCATTTTATTATTCCTAACCAGTCTAATCTAAATAATTTCCTTCTATTGGAAATTATTTATTCAAAATAGAATATTAATAATTAACCTCATAAATGGATAATCATTCATATTTTCTGATATGGATATACCAGTTTGTCAGAACAGAGGCACTTGGATTAAGAAGCCATACAAGAAGCTTGAAATAGAACCGCTAGAAGACTTATGTCCAGTTATTTATAAAGCAGCAGCAGCAGCAGAATTTGGTAAATCTCGTAGAACTCTTTGAAGACAACTTGAGCCGGGTTCTATTCGCAAATCTAAGTTAGGACGAAAGTTCACGTTTTCTGATAATGATTAGCAAAAATGGATTATCCTCTCACAACTACAACCTTGAGATTCTCTGTTTACAAATACTGCGGGGGAAATGAAACGGTACATCAATTTTCTGATATAAAATCAAATACGTGGATGAGAAAATTTTTGAAAGAAAAACCTAAGCTTTCTTCAGAAAAGCTTAAAATCTGAACCCAGATAGAGCACAGAAGCATAACAGATTTATTGTCTGAAATCATTCCATAATATTTCATTAAATTTTATATTTATATCATATTTTAACATAATATGAGCACACTTCCTGAATTATTCGCGCCGCCAGTCAGAAAGCCTCCGAAGGTTGCTAACAGACGGAAGGATACCAGTAGCTGAGCAGTTGTATTGAAAAAATGTCTCTTTCCCGACGAAAGTGCGATAAAACGTAAATTATTATGAAGAGCCAAACACGAACAACCACCGAACAAGAGAGCAAAACAACCTTCCAAAAAATAATCTGGATACTGTACTATCAGTGAATAAAATTTGGTAGAGAACATGCGTATGTGCATTGAGGCCTTACTGATGTACATGGGTACACCTGCTGTGACACAATGATGTCAATATCTAATAACTGTTACCGGATTCGATGTGTAATATTCCGTAGCTCATTTTTAGCTTCTCCGAAAAAACAGCAAAAAATTCTTCTTGAGGATTTCAAATGAAGATTATGAGGAACTGATTCCTAAATCTATCACATTGACCTGTCTTCGAAACACATATTATATGTTCTTGCTGTATCACTTGCAGAAATATTCTTGAATCGCTCTTATTCCACTAATACTGCATGTCATCTTTCTTCAGCTTAGAAATGTAAAGTGAATGCTAATTAGAAGTATTATACCACATAGTTCGCTGGCTATACATTACAACGTATATTTCAGAATTTTAAGTATATGCGGTAAACTTAAAATGAAATCCTTTTGGCCTTGTTTTGAAGATGACGACCCATTTTGGTTCAGCCTCACCGCAATAATTCTTTATTTCTTGCGGAAAATATGTGTTATAGGACAAGTATTTTATTGATATAATAAATGAGGTCTCCAGTGAAAAGTACAAATTTATGAATCAGGGAAACTCATTTACTATATTAGTAAAATATTTATCTTAAAAAACATTGATTCTGCAGAAGATTAGAGAATTACTGCTTTTCACCGCGATTTTCGGCGGATTTTTAATATTACTCGGTATTACCGGTGACTTCCCATAAGGGCCCTCACTTCAGACACATTTGAAAGCAACGATCTTCTCAAGCACAATTTCTGGAACCTTAAAAAAGGAAAGGTGATTGGCAATAGATCTATCCTAGGCGTTTTAGGAAATAAATGTAGACCCCAACGAACTGTTTTCCATAAACAAAATGACTTTGAAGCCAAGTCCGAGAAAGAGTACCAGATGCTCGGGCTATGAAGAATGGAGGATACAGGAAAGATACACCTGGGCTGCATTTTCTAGTGTACACTTACTTGTTGAATTGTTCATAGCAAGATTCGCAAACTCTAACTTCTTTCTCAAAACCAAATTTCGGTAGCGTAGAAACTTTGCTTGAACACTGTTGGCAGAAAACTTGTCCACATGCCCGACAGTGATGTTTCCGTTGAACAAGACTAAAAGTCACACGACAACGGTGACACATAGTTCCGTCAGCCCACTCGGGAGCAGTATCTGCACTAAACATGGCGTCGCTTTCCTTTAATGCTGGAAATTTATGACCTTCGGCTTTCATAATATTTACTGTATCCTGAAACGAAACAAAATTCTCGATATTAGATTAGGCATAAGAGAATTCAAGGTTAATCATACTTTATTGTACTATTGATGAGTTTGCTTCGATGAAATTCGCATACTTAAATCCGGGTGATCACTTAAACCTCAAGAAAAAATTCTTCCTCATCAGGGGCGTCCATATATTACGCATCGTTTTTATGAGCCACTTTGCCCCCCCCCCCCCCCTATCGTAACGCTATTTCTAGTGTAAATTTAACATGCGCGTAACACAAAAACTGCGCTCCCCCGTTTACATTACTTTATATATAGACGCTCCCTTACCTGCATATCAAACACTTTTTTATCAATAAAATTTGAGATCAAAGCTTTCACACCTAAAATGTAAATCTCAATTCATACTAGAATAAAAGACAATGATCGTTTCCTTCCGAGGAATAAATATTATCTTCTGATTATATAGTTACAAGCACATCAGGGAGGGTTCTGGAATAATTTATCATCAGAAAATAACAATTGTTATTGTTCGGAACAAATTGAGAGATATCAAGATGAAATTGGGAGAAAAGCCTTTAGAGAACAATAAACTACGTTTGTATACAACATATAGTTCAAAACTTCGAGAAACAAGAAATTTAAACTAAAACTTGTGTATGAACGTAGTTTAATGTTTTTTAAAGATTTCCCTAAAATTTTAACTCGATACCTCATTCAGTGCGGGCGTGAGTTGTTGAAAAAAATCGAAAATTTGGGTGTCACGTGAATCGTGTATAACATGACCTTGATATCTCTGTTACAGTATTCAGAGTCTAAGAGTTGGAGAGAGGAAATATTTTGAATGGAAACATACGAAACGTTTCTATCTAGAAGAAAATTGTTCATGGGGTAAAACTCGCCATGCGCACTATCCTTAAATTTTGTTGCCTCAAATCTTCTAAAATTCTACCTAATTGTTCTGTTAGTGGACCGCTTTGAATTCTATAAAGAGAGACTGTCTGATAGAAAGGGTTGTCAAGAAACAGGGGTCAAATATTTCTAGTTTGACCCTACCCCCTAATTATATTAACAACTTCTACTGAAGTTGTCCCATTCAACTTTAGGTGATGGTTTAAGAAGCAGTTTTCATAACGTTTGCAATGATAATAACCGTTTATTATGAAAATCTTATTTGATCATGATTTCTCCAGTTCAAAAGTATTTTTGAGTTTTTCTCTAAATGCGACCTTTTTCAGACTTCTGAAGTAATTCTGGAAGAAAACTTCCTTCATCTTCAAAAGCATGCTAGGTCGGAAAGTGGATGGTAATAATGAGTTTCCGCACAGTGGGGCTTGAAGCCTTGATGAAAATGTGTTTTCTTAACACAGTTTTCCGGCTGCATCGTTGAATATCTTGGTCTAATCTTTTGCAACGTGATCTACATAGTATTGGCTCGCCCGCACCACAGCCGGTTTTGCGATTACATGTTTATCCGCGAAAAATGGATCTTCCATAGTAATAAGTTTGAGGCGGCTCAAGAAAAATAAAATGATGAGAACATGATTCGATTCAATTTCAGTTGAAAAGTGAAAAAAAGATTAAAGAAAATCGGTTGTTAGTTGTATCAATAAAGGATATATTTCAGTACATACAACAGTACAATAACTTCCAACTAAAAGAAGTGTCAAGATAGTGTTCCAAAAAGAGTTTGATAATCTGTTCTACAAGAAAACGGGCATTATTTTAAAACATGGTTAATGAAAAAAAAAAAATGAAGATAACAGACCAGGAGCTAGTGACATGAAAAATGTGCCCAATTGATCGCCGAATAAAGTATATCAGAGTTTTCATATTGATTATGGTAATCACCAAAATCGATCACTTAAAGCGCACCTCGAGAACTTTCGTTGCAGGAACGTTGACAACACGCTATAAACAATTGTGAAAGATGAACTATGACTTTCTAAAAGACTTACAGATTGCCTCTGAACCATTTTTTGGTAGGACCCGTGTTTTCGGATTTAACTATCGAAACTTCTGACGAAAAAATCCAATTTTGAACCTAACAACGCTAGGCGTGCAAAAATATGTAAATGTGCAATTATAGCTTTTTGAAAGACCTACATATTGCCTCTCAACCACTTTTTCATGAGACTCGTGGTTTTGGTTTATACCATCAAAAATTTAATGAAAATCAAAAATTATTTTAAAAAGTTTTCTAGGATTCCAGAAATTCAAATAAAATTTCTTGGAATTAAACGGGGATTTCACCTTTTTCAACATATGATCGGTCCTCTTAAAGATTAAACTGAAGGGGACTAGTCCCCTTCTCAGTATACAACACAACCAATAACGATTCTTTTTGTTCCATCCTTATTAGTTTCTTCCATTTTCCTTTGCATGACTGATGATAGGTGGGACTGACGCTATGCATTGATATACCACCTTATGTCAAAATAGCTCTTTGTTCGGACATGACATGGCGTGCCCTCGGAAAATTTCAGGTGATGAATGGAGACTGAGTGTGCGGAATGCCAGAGGTGTAAATGATCTGGAGGGAGCGGAGTAGCGGCATATATATGCGTAAGAAATATAGATATTTTGCGCATGCGGAAAACAAAGAAAAAGGGATGTGAGATCAATAAGGTGGAGAATGGTCTCGAACTCTGGTCAGGAGTAGACCATTAATCACAATGCAGATATATAGTTGGTCTAATTATAAATGAGAGAGCAAAACCACATGCCAAAAAGTATGAGTGTGTATCTCCTAGATAATCATGGTCCAGGATAAAAGCGTGAATTAGAGGGCTGTTTATTGTAGCATGCTATGCTCCTGTTGATGGTGATAGTAACGAGGCAAAAGACACCTTCTGGAACTCGTTGAATGCTATAATAGAAACATGCGATTCTGGCGAAAGATTAATATTATTTGGAGACATGAACGGTTGAGTTGGTGTGCAACGGGAAGGTACTGACAGAGTAATTGGTCATTTCGGAGACCCAAAAAAGGACGGTGATGGGGATAAATTGATCAGTTTATGCTTAGAAAAGGGATTATTCATCGCGAACACTTGGTTCAGGCATAGGATGGTACACACGTATACTTTGTGCAGAGGCGAAAGCCATAGTATGATTGAGTTTGTTGTAGCGGACGAAAGACTGGAAAATATACAAGGTTTATGAGAGGTTCTAAATGCGGAAACGGATCAGTACCTCATAGTTCCAAAAATAAACCCAGTTCAAGGATGGAGGAGAAGATTTATTGATAAATCAAAGCAGACGCAAATAAAAATCGAAAATCTGTAGAAACCAGAAGTACAAATAGTATATCATCAAAAGCTGGATAAATATTTAGGTCATTACAAAGAAGATTGGAAGACAGAGATAGGCAACAAGAATAAAGAGGGTGAATGGATTATACTGCGGTATGGCATCTTCAAGAGTAAATCGGAAGTGTGTGATACTACTGCTCTAGGAAGAAAGTCTGGTAATGCTTGATGGAATGACGAAATACGCGTGGCAGTCAACGGGAAAAAAGAAGCATACTCGAGAATGTTGAATATTAGAGGTCTTATCGATAAGGAAAGGACTAGAGAAGTAAATAATTGTAGGGATAAAAAGAGGAAAGCAAATACACTGGTAAAAGCAATCAAGGATAAAATAAAAGCAGAAGAAGGTACAAAAATGTAAAATCATTTTGAAGGAAATGAGAAACTATTTTTGGAATGGGTTAAGAGGACTAGAACAGAAAATACTAGCGCTGAGGTACTCGGAATTAAGAATGCTGATGGTGAAATGATATAGGATTCAGACAAACTCAAAAACTGCATGAGTGATTTTTTCAAAAATCTGTATGAAGGTGATGCCATGCAACATAACAACCGCGACACAGACAAGGAATAAGGATACGTTGGAAAATTCCAAAGTAGGGAACGGAAGCAGAATCGGTATCGACGACATTATTTCCGAAATTAAAAAACAAAAGAATAAGGCTGTCGATGTGGATGGTATTACCTCTGAAACATTTGAGAGCGGTAGCGGAAATTTCTTTGTGGGGCTGTGTAATTATAGAGGCTGTAATAATTATAGATCGATTAGCTTACTAAGTACTGTGGAAAAAATATTTACCAAAATACTTATAAAGAAAGTCATGAAAATAACAAAGGAAAGGATGTGGGAAGTTCAATGTGGACTAATGCTATGGAGATGAAGTGATATCAGACATTTAGCTTGACACAGATCACAGAAAAAGCTGAGTAGTAAACAAGGAAGTTTTCTGTCCATTTGTTGATCTGGAAAAATCTTCCGACAAGACAGATAGAGCTTAACTTTGAGAAGTCTTCAAAGAATATGGAGTGACTGGGTTGCAGTGTACCAAGTAATAATGTAACAAATAAAGACAAAATTGCGATATATAATTCTGTGCTTGCACCAACTGTGATGTACGGTAGCGAGACCTGAACGTGTCAAGAAAAGAACAAGAGCAAAGTCAACGCGATTGGCATGCCTTTTCTGTATAATATGTGCGGTAAAACGCTCTGGACAAAGTGAGTGATGAGTGGGTTCTCAGAGAATGTGGTGTAGAAGAAACAGTGTTTTAGAAAGAGTGAAAGAAATCTGCTGAGATGGTTCAGACACGTTGAGAGTGGATGTAGAACGATTAAAAAAGCAAGTGTAATTAGGTAGGGTGAATGGTAATGTACCCAGAGCAAGGCCAAAAAAGGAATAGATAGAATGTATAAATGAGAACCTAAAGAGGAGAAGTATGATGAGCCGTAGAAACACAAGAACTTATATGAAAAGATGCATGAATGTAAAAGAAGCAAAAGATATATGATAGGATAGACATGTTTAGAGAGAAATTGTATATAAGAAAAAGAGTGGAGCCTGAAACGCACGAAAATACGTTTGTTATACGTTTAATCATTTAGTGCGTGAAAATATCAAAAGATCAAAATGTCTCATGCCTATAGATAAGGCTCAACACTGGGAATGAAATAAAGTATCAAGAACCTGGAGCATATGAATCAGAGATGCATTATTCTTTTAGGTGTATCTTCATCCTATGCGATTCAATTAATCAGAATGAAGAGGGATATTCTTGTCTCGTCGCTATGTGTCAAAGCGCACGGTCCTTGTCACTTATCGGATCACCAATCGCTCGCATAGCGTATCGCCTCCCGAATGTTTACGTAAACATTTCCCAATGTGTAAGGTCCATATCGCTGACGTGAACCAGCAGTACAAATCTCTTAACCTTAGTTGCATTGATAGCGTTTTGTAAGTTTAATGCAATGCGTCATTACATTCATAAAAACCTTGAACTTGTTACCCGAAAATTTGTTAAATACACACTTCATACATGAGTCATTTACTTTGCTTGTCTTTTAATATATTTCTCTTTGTTCAACTTATATGACACCAAATTACGATTGTGCGTCCGAATCTTTTGCGCATTGAATGAATACAGTCAGGGGAGTTTGTATTATCAGCCAGGAAGCAATAAATCATCCTTGCTTTTCATTATATTACGCTGTAGGAAATGCGAAGACCAATCAAAATATGTCCTTGAGATAATACACAACCTTGAAACTGTTGAAATTTGTCTCATAATTGCGCAAGATGTCATACAGAACATTCTATATGAGGTCATGAGAATATTCTGGAAGCTTAGCATGGACACGAACCACTACAGGTTTCGATATCGGTAACAGGAATCTGCAGTTAGAACACAGCTAGAATATTTACTAGATAGAATTGCAGGAAGAGGCTTTCAACGAAAAGAAGTAACTGAGGATATATATTCGCCTGCTGCAAGAATTCACACATTCAACGGGAATGTGAAGTCAGAAGTGTATGTAAAGCAACCTCGAAGTTACAACAGGCAACATACAAGCAATGAATGCAAGCAGAAAAAGGCATCTTACGGATTGCGCAAAAGTCTACGAGACTGATCTAATAATTTTTGAAGATGACTTATTGATTTGTGGTAAAAAAAGAAAATCATTAGTCTATTAAGAAGAAATGGGCAGACAGGATTCGAATGAAGGATATGCTCCAGGTAAAAACTTATAAAGAAATAAATATTGTTTATAATTACGAGAAGAATGTTATGACACAAGATCAGGAAAACTATATCGAATCGTTAGCTAGAAAGTATGAGACAAAAAATGCGAAATTATATGCTACTCTAATGAGGCAAAATTTAAAATGTGAATCTGCATCATTATGTTAAGAGTCATTACAATTATGCATTAGGAACATTAAAATATCTACATTACACAGAAGAGTTACAGTTTAGAAATAAAAAATTCGAATTTTTATATTTTTCATTGTTGTGTTGAGGCTGATTGGGCAGGAAATGCAGTTAATAGAAAATCCTCGACGGGGTATGTGATAGAAATGTATGGCAATATTATATTCTGTTGATGAAAAAAAAACAAGAAATTGTGACATAATCTTCAACGGGAGCAGAATATGTAGCGCTGTCCAAGTATATATGTAATTTATTCTCTCCTCTTTTATGCGTTTGTGGGCCCCGTTCCCTATACAATAAGTTACATGAGTGCCTTGAACTACTCATTTTAACCCAAGTATAACGCCTAAAAACTACTTTTCCGGCTAATCGCTATTATTTACATAGATACTACGTTCGCATGATAGAGCTTCCAGGCTTCCGTTTCCTCTAAACATCTCTCAATTTCATTGATTTCTGGAATTTTTACTTTATTTCTCTTACGTCCTTTCATCCGGACAAACTCTTGGCTTTTTCTTCCCTTAGTTCTTCCAATCTCCTCATCCATTCTACTCCCTGACGACGTTCATCCAATATTCCTCATACACATTCACTCACACTTCTGCCTTCCTCTCCCTCCCCAGTGAACACTTCTGACACATGATCCCACGACTCCACTGCATAACCAAACATTCTACACATTTTCTTTCCTTCGTCCTTCCAGTATCTACACGCTTTCATTCCCTCTCCCATTTTGAACCCTAACACTATTCCATTTACTCTCCTTTTTCAACTTTGTCAGGTATTCTGGTTTCCCCACCCATTTAACCATCTTACACCATCTGCTCTACTGCGATTCCATGATCTTCCTCCCTCTTCCTCTCCATGTCTTATCATCATCTCCAGTTCTATTCCCTGCCATTCTACATACCATCCATGAAAACCACATTCTTTTCTCATTCGCTTCTCTCTAGACCTAATCTCCTTTAGGCACGCTTGTGCAATTTTACTTCCCTGTCCCCTCTCCAGCTTCTCTTCAAACTATCATGCTCTCTTTAACTGTCGAACTAACATTTCTTCTCTACCTAGTTCTTACCTCAGCATATATCCATGACAAATCTAACTTACCCCCATAACCCACCTCAAGAATCTCTCTTGAAGACTTTCTACTCTTTTTTCCTCCTTACACCCTCGAACTTCTACTTCGTAACACACGACTGCCCACACAAACACATCAAATATCCATGTTCTCATCCTCCAATCATCCTTAAGGGGGCACTCTATGAAACGCTAAAAGAAATGGTCAATTTTCTTTATTCCATTGTCAGGGTGCACAGCGTACAATAAGATCAAAAAAGAGGAAATAGGGTAATTTTTTCACGAAAAAGGGGAAAAAAGGGGGAAAGATTAAACATTTATTTCTACAAGTTTGAATGGAAAAAACATTTTTTTTTGAAGAAATTCGTTTAAATCAGTTGCCATGGGGGTGCATTACTCAACTTTTCCACTTTCATTTTTCTTTTTCCGATGTTCACGTCGATTATCTTCACGTTTCGATATTTTGAAGAATGAAAACAGGAAACACCCAAAGTCAATATTAAAAAAGTTAAGAAGCTGCATAGTCGACCACTTGAATTCAGTTTTCTCCTATTTTGCTCAAATTTATGAAGAATTTTAAAAATTTCAATATTCGCAATCCCTGGAAATAAAAAATTATCCCTAAGAATACAACTCGAATGTTTGGCATTACATAGGAATTGGAATTCGGTTCAATCCAATCTAATTTGAATTTTTCAATTATAAAACAGCTTCATCCAGATTATCTCGAATTTCCCTCAATTATTATGTATTCTTCTGAATTCAGTCCATTTGTATCTTGAATTCTCATGAATTTAACCGAATTATTGTGAATGCATGAGTTACTTCTAGTTAATTTTAGTCACTTTTTGAGTTAGAAACTAGTTAATTTTGATCACTTCTTCGGTGAAGTTTACTCCTTTCAAGTAGAGGAAAATTCCGTGGAATTCCTTTGAATTTTTAGAAATAAGTTAAAACCCTGTGATAACCTTTGAAATCATTAAAAAAAGCTTGAAAACTTGTGAAATACCTTGGAACCTTTTGAAAACTCTTTACACTTTCAGAAGTTCCATTAGGGATTCCAGATTCACAGGCCATGAAATCTTGAATATTCTTGAAAATCTCTGAAATAATTCTAGAATCTTTCAAAATATTTTGCGACCCCTAAAAAATTTTTTGAACCCCTTGGAAACTTTGAAATTTCCATGATATACTCTACAATGTTTTAAAGCCCATTACAAACGCTTAGAATGTTCAAAAAGTCCTCAAAATCTTCCTAAATTGATTATAATTCATACACATTCTGCGAAAGTCTTCAGATTCCTTACATTTCTCCAAGATCTCTTACATTTCTTTGAAGTCTTTACAAATTTTTTGAAACTCATGAAAATCTTTCTAAATCCTCCAAAATCTCATCAAATTCCTTGCAATCTCTTTTGAAATAAATGAAGTTTTGTGAAATTTACGAAATCATTGAAATCTAAGTTTAGGAATCTAAGTTTAGAAATCAAAGAAATCTAATTTTAACACAATATAAATAATGCAATAATGTCAAACAATTGTGTTTTATCTTCAATGTAAACCACAAACAAAAAATGAAAAAAAGGGGAAGAGGGGGAGATTTTTGAGAATAGGGGAAAGGAGGGGAATTTCCCAAAAAAGGGGAATTCCTCTAAAAAAGAAGAAGACTGTGCACCCTGCATTGTACAAAAAAAAAGACAAGGAAATTTCGTTTGAAATGTGTGTAGATAGTAGTTTGAGGTTGAAAAAAAATGTTTATGAATAAAACAAATCCCAAATAGCGGACATAATAAGAATCTCCTGAAGATGCTTTAATAAAAGACGTCTTTCCGTTCACACGATGCCGTCTGAAGTTGAAGTCCGAAACATACAAATAGTATAACAAATTATTCAGCAGGCTTCTTTCAAGTGCGTGAACCTCAAAAACCATATAGATTTTCAAAGCAACGAAATCATATAAAAAAACCTCGGACTTGCATGCTGGTGGCGGTAGTAGAGTGTTGTGGCTGTCAGGTGGTAAAAGAAATTTGCAAAATTGGTTTTACAAGTGTGAGTGGAGTGTAAGGGCGCAAGTTGGGAAGGTGAGTAAAGGTGCGGGGAGTAAGAGGAGGATATAAAAAGTGTTTTTTTTTTTTAAATAGAATAGGCAGGGTTCAGGTAGAAAGAAAGAGTGAGGTTAGGTTGATAAAAAGGTAGACGGATTCGTAGGT